>JAJHZJ010000164.1:2710877-2878377 GCA_023548195.1 Bettongia penicillata ogilbyi | reverse complement strand
TGATCAGACAGAGGAAGCTATGTCTGTTGATCTTTGATTTCTCTGTTTTTTCTCTGAAGTACAAGGTGCTGGCTTTTTCCCCTGAACTAACTGAATGATACATGTGCTTGATTAAAGTAATTGTTAATCCCTCGAAAGTTGCCCTTCCTTTTAGAGAAGCAGATCAAAGAACCTACAGTACCAGGTCCCCTGTGTATGTTGGGGTGCTTACTGATAAAAAAGTTCATGCACTTTTAGACAAATGGCTTATAAACTACCTTATTATGGGAGCTTTGTTACCACCCTTTCCAGGGGAGGGAGATCAGATTAATTCCATTAGTATGAGCAGTTGTCTCCAGAGGGGAAACTGAGACTCTGTAAGGGGCTATAGGTACACCAACCAATTGAAGGAGCAAAGATGGATGGCTTCCCACCTTCCATTCATTCAGTCAGTAATCATTAATTAAGTACCTACTATTTACTAGGTATTGTACTAAGCTCTCACAGAGATAACCAATTGTGGATATTGTCTGCAAACAATCCCAGCTACTTTTATGTCCCAATAGTCCTCACTTTTGTCCTTCTACTTTCCAAGGTCTCAACCTTCCCTCCTTCTGAGTCTAATATTGACCTACCAGGAAAGTTATAACTTATAGCTACCTGGGGAGCTACACCAGTAGCTAGTAGGAAAATTTCCTTTCTGCCATCCCTGCCACTGCCTATTGCTCCAGGTCACCTTGTGGCATCATGAGGCATTCCTTGGAATCTAGGCTCTGTACTTCAGTGTTCCTGGAAAGTGAGGAAGTCAATATTCCAAAGAAAAAACAAAAAATAAAATGCAAAAGAATATTTATGTACAGGACAAAAAAAAATTATAGTAGCTTTTTATGGTGCCAAAAAAAAGTGGGAAATTGAGGAAATGTTCACCAAGTTGCTGGTATATGATTTAAATGGAAAAGTACTATCATGCTTTTAAAAATAATGCTATGATGGAGAAGTACTATCATACTACTAAAAATAATGAGAAGGATAATTTCAGAAAAACCTGGAAAGAAGTATATGAACTGATACAGAGTGAAGTGAGCAGAAGAGAGGTCATTGTATGCAATAACAGCAATACTGTAATGATGATCAATTGTGAAAGTGTTGTTACTCTGAGCAATACAATAATCCAGGAGAATCCCAAAGAATTCATGATGAGAGAGAAAGAGAGAGAGAGAGAGAGAGAGAGAGAGAGAGAGAGAGAGAGAGAGAGAGAGAGAGAGAGAGAGAGAGAAAGGGAGTTGACGTGGGGGGGAGAGAGAGAGATTGAGAGAGGAGGTGGGGAGAGAAAGAGGGAGAAAGAGAGAGCGAAAGAGAGAGAGGGAGAGAGAGAGAGAGAAAGGGAGGGAGAAAGATGAAGGGAAGGAGAGAGAGGGAGAGACACAAAGAGGGAGAGAAACAGAGAGAGAGGGAAAGAGAGAACTGATGCACTCTGAGGGCAAACTGAAGTAAATTTTTTCACCTTTTTTTGTGACCTGGCTAATATGGAAATATTTTTCACATAATCACATGTGTATAATTGACATATTACTTGCCTTCTCCATGGATGGGGAAGGGGCTGGAGGGAGAGAAATAATTTGGAACTCAAAAGTTTTTTTTTTTTTAATAGAATGTTCAAAATAAACAATTTTAAAAAGAGTCTTACTCTATTCCTCTATTATTTTACATAGAAAACGTCTCCAATGGAGTGGGAGACAGGTACTATTCTTATCCCCATTTTACAGATGAGGAAATGGAGGAAGAAGTTAAATAACTTGCCCAGGATCACATAACTATTAAATTTCTGAGGTTGAATTTGAACTCAGGTTTTTCTGACTAGAGGATTTCAGGTTCAACAGTACTATGCCTTTCCAATCCATTATCCCCACAGCTTCCAAAATTATTTTCCTAAAGTGTATGTCTGACTGTACTGCTTCCCTACTAAGCAACTTTTAATTCTCCCTATTGACTTTAGAATTATATATCATTTTAGCAGATAGAGTCAAGATGGTGGAGTAACAGCACATACTTTCTACAGCACTGCCCCAAGCTCAGCCAAATACCTGTAAAAAATGTCTCTCAACTAATTTTGGAGCTGCAGAACCCACAGAATGATGGGGTGAAGCAAATTTCCAGTCCAAGACACCCTGGAAGTTTACCAGGAAATGTCTATCACACCAGGCATGGGGTAGGGCACAGTCCAGCACGGGCCATGCTGGCACAGGTAGGATTTGAGTAGGCCTTTGGGAGACTGAATCTCTGGCACCTGTAGCAGTTTCCAGACTTCAGGAAACACCGAGGCCAAATTGGAAGGTCAATGAAAAAATCCCATGGTACCAATGTGGGAGAGTAGAATGGTCCAGCCCCAACTCCGAGGGGTCAGAGGAACTCCCAGCAGCTACAACAGCAACAGGAACAAGAGTAGCAACTGTTTCTGGAGCTCTAGTCCCACAGATTGTGGGGGGATCTAGCAGCTGATGGTACAATACCTCACCCCCACTGGAAGCAGAGATCTACCTTCACAAAGAACTCAAAAAGCAAATAAATGGCTTGGGAAATGAGCAAAAAGTGAAAAAAAGAATCAGACTGTAGAATATTACTTTGGGGACAAGGAAGAAAAAACATGCAAAAAGAAGACAACAAAGTCAAAATTCCTCCATCCAAAGCCTTCAAGAAAAATATGAATTGATCTCAGGCCATGGAAGAGCTCAAAAAGGATTTTGAAAATCCAGTAAGAGAATCAGAGCAAAAATTGAGAAGAGAAATGAGAATGATGCAAGAAACTTATGAAAAACAAATCAACTGATTACTAAAGGAGACCCCAAAATATGCTGAAGAAAATAACACTGCAAAAAGTAGATTAACCCAAATGAAAAAGGAGATTGAAAAAGGCAATGAAGAGAAGAATATCCTAAAAACACAGAATTGGTCAGATGGAAAAGGAAGTTCAAAAGTTCACTGAAGAAAATGATTCCTTAAAGATTAGTATGGAGCAGATAGAAGGTAATGACTTTATAAAAAAAATCAAGAAATTATAAAACAAAACCAAAGGAATGAAGAAATAGTGACAATGTAAAATATCTCATTGGAAAAACAACTGACATGGAAAATAGATCCAGGAGAGGCAATTTAAAAATTATGGTACTACCTGAAAGCCATGATCAAAAAGAGAGCCTAGACATTACCTTTCAAGAAATTATCAAGGAAAACTGCCCTGATATCCTAGAACCAGAGGGTAAAATAAATATTGAAAGAATCCGCTGATTGCCTCCTGAAAGAGATCCCAAAAGGAAAACTCCTAGGAATATTGTAGTCAAATTCCAGAACTCCCAGGTCAAGGAAAATATTGCAAACAGCCAGAAACAATTCAAGTATTATGAAAATAGAATCAGGATAACACCAGATCTAGCAGTTTCTACATGAAGGTATCTCAGGGCTTGTAATATGACATTCCAGAAGTCAAAGAAACTACAATTAAAACCAAGAATCACCTACCCAGCAAAACCAAGTATAATACTTCAGGAGGAAAAATAGTCATTCAATGAAATAGAGGACTTTCAAGCATTCTTGTGAAAAGACCAGAACTGAATAGAAAATTTGACTTTCAAACACAAGAATCAAGAGAAGAATGAAAAGGTAAACAGGAAAGAAAAATCATAAGGGACTTGCTAAAGTTGAACTGTTAACATTCCTACATGGAAAGATATTTGTACCTCTTGAAACTTTTCTCAGTATGTGGATAGTTGGAGGGATTATATACATATAGACAGAGGGCACAGGGTGGGTTGAATAGGAAGAGATACTATCTAAAAAATTAAAATTAAGGGGTGAAAGAGGAATATATTGGGAGAAGAACAGGAAAAGTAGAATGGGGCAAAATATCTCTCACATAAAAGAGGCAAGAAAAAGCTTTTTCAATGGAAGGGAAGAGAAGGGAGGTGAAAGGGAAAAAGTGAACCTTACACTTATCACATTTGGCTTAAGGAAGGAACAACATGCATATTCAATTTGCTATGAAACTCTCTTACAATATAGGAAAGTAGGGGAGAAGGGGATAAGCAGGGAGTGAGGGAATGATAGAAAGGAGGGAAAATGGGAGGAGGGTGCAATTGGAAGTAAATACTTGTGAGGAGGGATAGTGTCAAAAGAGAGAACAGAATCAATGGGGGGCAGGATAGGATGGAGAGAAATATAGTTAGTCTTCCACAACATGACTTTTATGTAAATCTTTTGCATAACTACACGTGTATAACATATATCAAATTGCTTGCCTTCTCAGTGGGGATGGGTGGGGAGGGTGGAAGGGAGAGGTTGAAACTCAAAGTTTTTAAAAATCAAATGTTAAAAATTGCTTTTGCATGCAACTGGGAAATAAATATACAAGCAATGGTATATGGAAATCTGTCTTGTCCTCCAAGAAACTAGAGGGGATGGGGATAAGAGAAGGGAGGGATGTGATAGAAGGGAGGGCAGATTGGGGGAGGAGTAATCAGAATAAGCACTGTTTTGAGGTAGGTGGCGGGGAGAAATGGGAAGAAAATTTGGAACACAAAATCTTGTGGAAATGAATGTTGAAAACTTAAAAATACATAAATAAATTAGAATTTAAAATGCTAAAAAAAAATATTTGATATAATTCCTGTATAAAAAAGAATTATATATCATTTTTCATTTCTATTTTTGTGTAAATTATACAAGGCCCATAATTACTACCTCAGTAATGGGTGGCTATAACTTACAAACAAGCAAATATATGAATGTTGGGAGTGCATGATCAATATATAAATATAGATATATTTTATTTCTTACATCAATGGGTTATTGAAAAGCTTTGAGACTACTGGGGTAGGGTAATCCTGCTTTGGAAGCCCTGTAATTCATAGGGCACTGAAAAAAGTGAAAGATTTAGCCTATGATACACAGCTAGTATGTGTCAAAGAAAGAATTTGAGCCTAACTCTTCTTGACTCCAAGGTCGCCTCTACTACTCCATGCTAACTTTCTACCCCACCTCAATTTTAGTGACATTTTGGAAACCCATTAACATGCATAATTGATCTCAAGAGCCATACATATCTATGTCTATATCTGTAACTAAATTAATTTCTTTATAAAATCAAGTTCAACTGACTACTTAGTTTAAGTATTCCCCTTCTCCCTTCCCTACTGACATTTTAATCGTATTTCATTAAATTCATCCATTTTCTTACTTTTTTTTTTCCATGGGGGAGGAGAGAAAAGGGACATTGAATTCTGTCAAATCTGTTGTGCATATAAGCACAGCTTTTGTAGCTGACAAAATTTAGTTGATCCTATTCTCCATGCTTCATTTAAATAGCTGAGCTCCATTGTGGGGAGATTAAGGCTCATAGGTCCTGCCACTCAAACTTTGTTAAGACAAACCCTCCTGACTCCAACGCAATGTCCAATTTGCTTGTGTCACACAGAACCAGCCAAAGTCAATGGGAAATACATAAAAAATTTCTTTAAAACAAAACAAAACACATAGTGTTGACACAATCATATAGCGGGCTTACTCTGGAGGATTTCCTCCCTTTTTGTGACAGATGAAACAATTGAGGGGAAATATCTGTTTCTATTGGAACCCCTTTGATCTGAAAAAGGGAACTGTTACTCAAAAGTCTGATTTGGATGTAGGCCTGAATCAGGGGAATAAAGAATACTTAGACTCCACTTGAACACTAAATAGGATTTTTCTTCTAGAGTATCATTCTTTACTTAGGCCAACTTGGACATGCCCAAGCAGGGACTTTAATAGGCTTTTAAAATAACTTCCATAATACAGTAGACCATATGATACTGTTTAGATTATTTTATTTCTATAATAAACCCTCATTAAGTATATTTATCTAATGATATGACAGAACTGAAAGGAAAGAGAATGTAAAAAATATGTGCATGTGTTAAACATTAGTCCTTGCAGCAGATTTATAAATAAATTACAGATAATTTATAGAATCATGCCATATTTATAATTACATGTTTAAAGCAATCTTCTTATGGTAATTGTATTGTATAGCCAACTCTAAGAAGAAGGAAATTGTAAATTTATATGTCCAGAATTTCATGAGATATGGTACTTTCATAAGGACAAATGCAGAAGTCACAGTGAGATGAAGCCCGGGAAGTGTAATGATACCAATCCCCCTAAATATCTAGTCATCTCAGCACAGATGACATGATCCCCATTTCGCAAAAATGTCATCACTTGAGTTACAAAATAATTTTCCAAAAGGGTTAGGTATTAATGAATCATCAGTCCTTATACAATAAAATACAACATGATCAATGCTTTCAAGTTAATATATAGCAGAATTTCTTTCAATAGAGTCCAGGGTTTCAAATGCAAGAATGTCTCTATAGGAACAATACGAGCTGCAGAACATCTTCTGAGATCATTTTGCAAATTTAAATAAAAAACCGTAGTACAGTACCATAATATGCCTTAAAAATGGGAAAAACAAATACCCTTGTGTCTCGAGTGTGTTAATACCTCCTAGTAGAGCTATGTGTCTGTCTACTTGATGTTATAAATAGTTGAGGAGAAAGATTTCCTTCTTCAACCAGTCATTGCCATGAAAAAACATCTTCCATTTATATACCACATTATAGCTTCACCTCTGTTACCTACTTTTTTCCTCACACAGTGTTGTGAACTAAGTCAAATGACCATGATCACCTTTGTTTTCTATAGGCAAACAGTCACAGAAAGAATAAATGATTTGACCAGTCTCTCACTGTTAGCTAAAGATAGAATCTGTATTTTATCACAAGTTTCCTGACTTCTAGGTAGGGAATTTTTTCACTACTCTCTGCCTACCAGGTTAGAACTGGTTGGGTGATGGAATTAACCAACCACTACAGGTAAATTAATCAATTCAGAAGTTCTGGTATCAAAACCCAAATGAACTGGAAAACACAAGCCTTTTAGGGCTATCAGAAGTTTCCTTCAAAATCCATACTATATTGTTTATTCCATTTTTGTTTCAACTCGATTAAGGGAATATCTTCAATCAGATCAGGTGACTGAAGGACCTTGAATCTTATTGCCGCTAAAAGCTTCTCTAAGCCGCCATCTTCCCCGGATTCCTTTATGTCTGCTAAAATCCCACCTTCTGCAAGAAGTTTTTTCCAGTAATCTTTAATGATAGTACTTTCCCACTGAGATTATCTCCAATTTATCCTGTATATATTTTGCTTGTACATAGTTGTTTGTTATGTCATCTCCTACATTAAACTGTAAATTCCTTGAGGACAGGGACTGCTGGATTTATTTATTCCTTTTCTTCCTATTTCCAGTACTTAGTACAGTGGCTTTCCTAAGTGCTTAATAAATGCTTATTGATTTGACTTGACCTGACTTTCTCTGAACTTCCCAGACACCACAGTCAACTTAACCTACTTTTTGCATTTAACAAAGAGAATTTCCTGCGTTAGAGTCTCCCTAGGCCACAGATCTCATGCAATAAGACATTATTAGTGCTGTCATCAGAGAAAGTTTTCATACATTTGAACATGTTTATGTCTCAGGTCAGAAGGTTAGACCATGAACCTTCATAGAATTACAAAATTACTGTGTTTGAGAGTTGGAAGTGACATCAGCCTGTATCTAGTCCAGCTGATATATTAAAAGAATCTCCACTAGAGCACCCTTACTAAGTGTTTCTCCACCATCTGTTTGAAGACCTCCTAAGAGGAGGAACCCACCACTTCTTTAAACAACTCGTTCTCATTTTGGACAATTCTAATTGTTAGGAAGCTTTTCCTCATATCAAGTCTAACTTTGCTCCTTTACAGCTTTTCTGCCCACTGATACTGGTTTTGCATTCTCAGGACAAAGAGAACAAATCTAATCCCTTCTCAACAGGACAATCTTTTAAATTCTTGAAGATAGCGATCATGTCTTCCTGACTTTTCTCTTTTAAGTTAAACAAACCCAGTTCCTCCAGCCAATCCTTATATGGCTAGGCTTAAGACCTTTAGGTTACCCTCCTCTGGATGCTCTCTGGCTTAGCAATAACCTTCTTAAAACATGGCACCCAGGAATGCAAGATTCCAGATACCTTTTATCAATTCAAATGTAGTTACCATGTACTTAGAGTCAGCCACGCAACTATCTTTTAGTTCCAATACCCTCTTAACTTTTCCACCATAAAGACGACGATGAAACTATCAGTCAAAGCATAGATTTATGATTCAGATAAATTCAGGGATAGGAGAAATTATTCAGGAATAGCCTAAGATGTGCTGAAGGGATTTAGAAGACATTTTCAATAGTTATCACCATCTATACTTCTCCCATTCATTCAACACTGAACTTCAGTCACAAACTTTCCAGGAAAGCTTTTCAACTACTTCAATTCATCCTTTCTTTCCCCTACCTACGGACTCATGGAGTAGCATGTAGCACCAGCTTCACCCTTAATGTCTGGGCACTACGAAAACTAATAGAATCACAGGACCATAGAACGTCAGAAGGAACTGAAAGGAACCTTAGAGATTAAGGTTACTATTTTACAGATGAGGAAACCAAGGCACAAAGAAGATAAAAGACTTGACCAGCAGCATGGAGCATCACAATTTCTACACAGGCCTCTCATTGCATATCCATTACTCTTTCTACTATGCAGCACTACTTTCCAACATGAGGTCTAAGTAGGGCCATAGTCACAAATGGTGACTTTTTCACTTTGACAATATTTACAGACAAATGGATTCCCTCATGGGATCCACAAATAAGCCATTCTACCTGAGGGGAGTAGATAAGACAACTCAGTCCAAGACATAGGCTTCATCTGAAATTCCTGGCCAAACATATGAGCTCACAGCCTAGGAAGAGTCAGGGTTAGGCACCAGTCAGCTCCAGAAAAGAAATCAAATAACCATGTATATTCCACAGGAGCTTATCTTTACAGAAGCAGTCTAACAGAATGAGCACTAAAAGAAATCAGAGATTGGGACTGGAGAGAAGATATTATTGCAGCAGTTATCAGAGTGTTATTAACCAGTCCTCTTCAATCTCTTTGTTTGTTGCCTCTGTATAGCTCCAATAATGGGGTTATATGCTACCCAAAATATTTCTGCTGTCACTATCTCAACTGTTAATTTGAAAGGAATAAATAAACTGTACCTGTAAATTTATCAACAGCCATGAACTCACTGGGATGATTCAACTTCCTATTCTTTTCAGAGAAGCCCACTGGTGAAACATAAAACCTGAAGACATGAAAGAAATATAAAATCTAGTCCCAGCTATCCTATGACTTCCACCCCTTAGCTTTGCTTTTATCCTTTTTGGTGTTCTCTATATTCATAAGATCTGCTTAAACTCTTTTGCAGGAAATTTTTTTTTAAAAATACATGAGATACCCTTATCTTTTGAAACAAATCTACAAATCTGTACGCTTTCAGGTTGGTGATGAACATCCTGTCCACTTACTGCCCTGATTTTTAAAAGTTTTCCATTATTTGTTTCTTAGACAATAGCCCATTAAACTACCTAGTGGTCTCCCATAAATTAAAACAAATTGATTAATTGCATCAAATGTTTGAATTAAAAAGCTTTTTCTTTAATGCAGTGGCTCAAATTGCTATTTTATGCAATGGATCTGAGTTGGTATGTGTAGCTCCTCTTTGTCTACAGAAATGTTTAGAACCATGGGATGCTTTTCTAGACATGTTACTTACTTTCAAGTTGCCTCAAATTCATTACATCTCTCTCTCTCTCCCTCTTCATATATATTGGTGCCTAATTATTAATTAATAAGTGGCTATTAAGTGCCCACTTAATAGTACTCTCCAGAGACTTGCCCCAGGTATTGAGGAAGACATAAGGTTTAAACAAGGTATGACCCCTGCTCTCATAGAATTACATCTAGTATGTAGACAGGATATTAACATATAACCATTAGATACAATTGTATCTGATAAGTACATCAGAAGGGTGAGTAGCAAAATCCTATTTGAGATCTAACAGTAGTTTTTTTGTTACCTAAGATGAAAATTAGCCTACAAGAAAATTTGATGGATCCATTGGACAATTTGCTAATTGCACAGTTATATCTCCTCAAGATAAATATAGCTTGGCCTCAATCAGGTAGCAAATACACATTTGGTTTCATTTTTGCAAAAGATGATAGCTATGTGTTCACTTTCCTAACTGTCCATTGTCATAGAATTACAGTTGATAGTCATCCACAGCATTCAATTCCATTCCATTCAATTCAACATACATTTATAATATCCTTACTATGTGCAAGGTTCTGAGAACATACATACAAAAATATATTGTAGTAGAGAAAGAACACTGGTTCTAAAATCAGAGGATCTTGGTTCAAATTCTACTTCTGATCTCTCTGCCTTGTGACTTTGGATAAGATGTTTAACCTGATAGACCTCAGTCTCTATATGTATGAAATGTGAGTGTTCGACTAAATACGAGTGCTAGATCTATAACTCTATGACACAGTCCATACCCTCTGGTCATTTGTGTGCTACAGAAGCTATACCAATTTTTGTGTCATGTTTGAATTGCAGCCTGGTCCAGCCATGGACCAGGACCATGGGGTTTGAGGGGTTGTTGTGGTTGTCGTAAGGTGGATGCTGATGAAAGAAATCAAATCATTTAGTGTCCCATAGGTCAGTGCAATTGAGTATTGTATATAAGAAGAAAGAAAGAAAGAAATTGTCTCTGGCTAAGCATATGTATGTCTATTGAAATTCTTCCTCAATTAAAGGTCCAAAACAAATGCTCCTTTACTATGAAGCCTTCCTTGACCTTGCCACCATCAAATATAAAAGCATTATGTTGGTCCTTCATTTTCTCATAGCGCTCCGCCTACATCTTTACTTTGAACTGACTGTATACTCCTTTGTATCCAAGTTGTTTGTGTACTTGTCTCTTCCCTTGTCAGGTTGTAAAAGCACATCAAGAGTTGCATGTTAGCAATTTGTATATTCCTAAAACCTAGTATAATGCTCAGCATGTGAAAAACCCATGATACATGTCTGTTATACCAAATTGCCCATAAAAAGGACTAAGGGTTTATTAGAATGGGTATAGTGAAAAATAACCATTAATAACAATACTAGATGGCAAATATACATGTGCTTTAGGATTTACAAAGACTACCTACATGCCTTATTTTATTTGACCCAAATGAAAATTCTGTAAAGTTTGTAACACCTATTATTTTTCTTATCATTTTCCAGGTAAGGAAATTGAGGATCAAGTTAAAATTAAGTGATTTATCCAAGATCCCACTGATAACAAGCGGCAATGTTAAGACATAGACGTGGGCCTTTCAATTTCCAATTCAGTGCTCTTTCCACTATAGCATAGGAACAGACATACAATTCTTCTGGGAAGTCAAACTAGGCAGTCTTTTGCCTCAATTCTTACCTATCCTTTCATCACTAAATGGGCATAACCTCAGACACTGAGACCTGGGAAAGACCTTTGCTTCAAAAGGCCAGGGTCTCCCACTGCAACCAGGGACATTGCCAATCATTCTGACCTATGTCTTGCCACTGGACTCTGATGACTCTGGAGGAGGGAGTGAGGCTGATGACTTTGCACAGCCCTGCCCCCCTTAAATCACATTCACTGTCCTCTTTGAGAACAAAATTCAGCAACAGTAATAACAACAGACATGCAGTAATAGGAAGGAATCTTGAGTGTAGACTTGTGAAGAGGATATAAGGTAGCACTCCGATTCCTGAAAGTCAATTGTTGGAAACACCTCCCCATGGTGAGAAATACTTTTTATCTAACTTATAGACACAATCCAAGCATGGTGAATCACCTAGTATTTCATAGTTAGAAGACAGCTGGGATATGATGGAGAAAGTACTGAATCTGCAGTTACAAATTGGATCAAATCCCAGCTCACTACCTAGGTGACCTTGGGAAATTATTTAACTTCACTGGACCCTGGTCTCTTTATCTTCAAAGTGAGAGGTTTAGACTGGATGATCTCTACAGAAAAAAAAAAAAAAAAACCTTTCAGATTTAAATCTACGATGCTAAAATTCTGTGACTTACATGGGAACCTAGTCCAACTCAAATTGGAAAATCATAGTATCCAACAAATGACTACCCATCCCTACTTGAACAAATGAAGAAATACATCAATGAATGACAGTAAGAGCATTTATTAAGCCCTATGTGCCAACACCCCACTGTGTCAAATGTTTGGAACACAGTACTTAACAAATTTTTAAATATTATTTTTATTCATTCATTCACAAGGAAGTGGTGGCCAGGGAAGCTTATGTTTGTTTTGAAAATCATAGGTCAGCTAGCTCTTGTGGGTAATGAGAGGGCCTCACCAATCAGGACACTGGGGGTCCCAGGTCATTAGTTAAAGGGTCATAACCTCCAAAATACAGGGTGAAGACCTCTAGTGCAGAAAGTGGGGCAAGACTCCTATGTTTGGGCAGCAAATTCCTCTTTTGGATCACTTTAATTGTTAGGAAATTTTTCTTTAAATCAAGCCAAAATTGGCCTTTTTGTAACTTCCACCCATTGCTTCTTTTTCTGCCCCCTAGGGCTAAACAGAACAAGTCTAATCCCTATTCCACAAGACAGCACTTCAAATAATTGAAAACAGCTATCATATACCCCCTGGGTTTTCTCTCCCCTAGGCTACACATCCCCAGTACATCAACCAATCCTCTTTTCTCATTCATTTCTTAGCCCCTTGCAATGTGGCTTCCAAACTCATCACTCACATTAAATTGCTTTCTTTAAAGGTACCAACGATATTTTAATTGTCAAATTCAAAGGCCCTTAATTTTTATTCTTCATGAACTTTCTGCAGACTTCTGCATCTTTTACCACATTTTTCTCTTGGATCAAGGATTCTTCACCTTTTTGTGTCATGGACCCCTTTGACAATTTGATGAAACCAATGGACCTTTTTCAGAATATTTTTTAATGAATTAAAAAAATATACAGGATTACGAAGAGCACATATTATAGTAAAATAAAGATTTTTTTTCCCATTTAAGTTCGTAAACCCCTGAAATCTATCTATAGACCCCTTGGGGTCTGTGGGCCCCAGGTTAAGAAGCCCTTTCAAGAATAGTGTCTCATCTCTGGGTTTCTCTGATGCTTTTTTTTTCCTCTTAGTCATCCTTCTGCCTGTCTAGGTACTCCATCTCCATCTTTCTTATTCTGAACCCTCTTCTCTTCTTTTTCTACACCCTTTCCTTGATTTCACTAGCTCCAGATCTTCCAATTATCTTTCTTCAAATAACTCCCAAATCTAGATATATGGTCTAAATATCCTGAGATCCACTCCTGCCCGTTCCATTGTACATCACAATGGACATTTTCAAGTAGATATCCAATAGGCACCTCCAACTCAGTATGGTCCAAACTGAACTCTTCATACTTCTCCAAAACAGGTACCTTCCAAACTTCCCTAGCTTTGTCAAGGGTGCCATCATTTTCCCAATTACCCAGGTTCACAATCTCAGTGTGGTTGTTGACTCTTCACTGTCTCTTCTTCCCTGTATCCAATCCTTTGTCAAGGGTGCCATCATTTTCCCAATTACCCAGGTTCACAATCTCAGTGTGGTTGTTGACTCTTCACTGTCTCTTCTTCCCTGTATCCAATCAATCATCAAATATTATTGATTCTACTACCATGACATCTTTCGATTTTTTACCCTTTCGAATTTTTACCCTTCCTTTTTCCCCATTTGCACAGCCTCCCACTTAGTTTAGGTTTTCATTACTTCATCCCTTGTCTCTTCTCCTTTTAATCAATCCTCCACAAAACTGCAAGTGATATTGCTAAAGTGGAAATCCAACCATGCCCTTCCCCTGCTTAAAGGTCCAATGACTTTGGATTGCTTCTAGTGTAAAATGCAAACTCTTCTGTTAGATGTTTAAAAGCCTCAACTATTCGGCTCCAGTCTACCTTCCTAGGTACACAATATTCTCTCTCATGCATTCTATAACTAACTAAACTAGCTTACCTGCTACTCCTTATAAGCAATATTCAGTATTTCATCATCAGAGGCCATCCACCAAGATTGGAACTCACTCTTTCCTCATCTCAACCTTTAGAATCCTGAGCTACATTCAAAACACAACTCAAATACAAGATATTACATGAAACCTTTATGTCACACCTACATCCTCAGCTACTAGTGCCTCCCCATTCCCTGAAATTACCTAGTATTTACTTTTTACACATTTTATGTTGACTTACATGTATACATATTTTCCCCAATAGAAGTCTACTTTTTAAGAACCAGAAAATTTCACTTTTGCTTGGAGATCCCCAGAACCTAACAAAGTCCATGGCCTACAGCAAGTGATAAATGAGTGTTTGTTGATGGGATGACTGACATGGAATAAATTTGCTGTATTGGGTGGATCCTGACTCTCATTCAGTGTGTTATTTAAACTTCCCAGCTTTGTATCAATCTGAAAATTTCATAAGTATATCACTCAAGTCTTCATCCTCATCAATGACAAAAATAAGCAAGAATCTCTTTCTCTTTGACATTCTATAGAGATCTTCCAAGATGACCATTTATGGTTAGTAACTATGTTTTGGGTCCTTCCATTCACCCTGTTCCAAATACATCAAATTACACTATTGTCTATACATACCATTTCACCCTGTCCCTAAAATCATCATAATTGACTTAATGAAATAAGATGCTAAAATGGACTAGTAATAGTAAAGATAGTATTTTTACTTTAAATTTTGCAAAGTATTTTACAAATACCTCATTTTATCCTCAGCAGCCCTGAGAAGTAGGTGCTATTACTTTCTCTATTTTACAAATAAGGAAACTGAATCAGAAACAGGTTAAGTGACTAGCCCAGGATAACATAGCTAGGAAGTATCTGAGGCAGGATTTGAATTTGAGTCTTCCAGGTCCAGCTCTCAATCTTCTGTATCACTTGGCTCCCTCCTGCAGCTACTATGGGACATAGTACCGTCTCCTTTGAAGGCTCTAAAAAAATAAAAATAAATAAAATAGAATTGCCAATTTCACAAAAATTCCACCTGATGAACGATTTTACGCATTTTTCATCTTCTGCTCATATCCCTAAAATTTCCTTCTTATGTTCCTCTATAACATTTTTCCAAAAAAAGATCTGAAGGTACAATGTACAACCCATCCCAGTCAACTAGAGGTGCATAGTAGGCCTGTTTGAATTATGAGATGCCAAATTCTGTGTTTAATTGTGCCATCATCCCAAACACTGTTGACATTCCCAGATAAAAGCTGTGAAGTGACCCCTGCTGCTAGACTGCCCAGGCTGTCCCCTAGATATTTTATGTATATTCTATATGAGAACACATGCCTATAGAAGAAAAAGCAAGAGGGGATTCACCAGAGAACAAGAATGGATGAGACTGCCTTTCATAAATCTTGATTCTTACTAGATCTTATTTAGGCAAGGAGGTTGATTTGCATGTCGAGCGAGGACCATAAGAGTAACCACAGACTTTTGTGGAGGCAGAAAGATGGAAAAGACACACTCTAGGACTCCCTTCCAGTCCTCGGTTACTATAATCTTCACATTTAAATCTTTATTTGGGACATGAGGCATTATAATTGACAGACTTGACAAGCATTCTAGTTTCATGGGCTGCGTGTCAGGATTCCTGCCCTATATTTCCATATCACCAAGCACTTTCAGTTTGTCCTTGAACTAATTTTAAAATCTCCCTGGGTTTCAGTTTCCCCATCTTTATCAGAGGTCTGACTGTACTTTTCATGAACATACTCTACGCACACAATTCTGTAGCATGCTCCCTCTGGAGCTCTATTCCTGAGAGATGTCTTCCCTCTTGCCCTGGCCCCCATATTAGTATCCACTTAAAAATGTGTTTGGCAAGGGGAAAACATACTTTGAAAATTAATTCTCATCTCTAATTCTTACCAAAGTCTGAGTCGAGGCAACACAAAAACAACCTAAGTTCGTGGAATAACAGAACCGCAGAATCTCAGAGAAAGAATGGTTTTCAGAGGCCATATACTCCAAATTGTACTTGAATATTCACTTTAAAAATTTTGAGTAAGAAAAAAATTGGACAAACTTATTTTGATTACCTAGAATTTTGACTTCAGGGTTCTCTTTTGGCAACATATAGAACCACTAGCCAACATTTGCTTATGATCAACTCTTAAAAAACTAAAGTACTTTGGGATATTTTTACTGTTAACCCCATAAATTCTATACAATCAATATGTTTTAATTAATTCCTAGAGGGAGAGAAAAAAGTACGGAAACCCTGATAGGAATTAATTGTCATAAGTACAACCGAGATTTGAAGTAACAGAGCCAATATGTTGAGGAAATTAAAATTTATTTCCTGGACTGAGTTGAGATCAAACAAAGGATCCATAGTGTTCCATGTCTGAGTGAGCCCAGATGTAATTGATAAAGGTAATCAGACAATGCCAGGTTGTTTTAAGAAGGCGATTAAACTTAAAATGTCTGAATTCAAAAACAGGTTAGATTATTTTTCACCCTGGGCTTTAGAAAAAAACAGTCGGCATGTGTGATCTTGTCCACATTAATTTTTATTGCCACGGTCAAATAGCAACATAGCAACATAGGCCTGAAGCCCAGGAAGAATTTTCTTTCTTTATTTGACTTGCTCATAAAGGAATTGGCTCCCTGAGTGAAGCCAAGAGAAAAGAAGCTAGTTTGGGGAAATAAGGAATTTTCACAGGAAAGAAAAAAGTTTGAGGTAAACATATGGTTTAAATGCTCTAGTCTATTTCAGATCAAGCTGAGAGAGTTGAGATCTGTTGGTTCAGAGATCCAGTTCACTGCACATTCCTACTGTGCCTGCCTACTAATTGCATCCCATGTTTGTCAATCAAATATTTGCAATTAACAAAAATATTCCCTTAAGAGACATATAACAGAGCTGGCAAAGGATCCATTGCTTTGCCATGAGAACTCATTGCACAAAAATAAAATAAAATATGGTATTAAAAAATATTCTGCTGCTGATGACACATCTAGACACTCCCAGTCAAAACATTAACAAGCAGAATAGGTGACATGGGGGTTTTTCAAAGGGATTTTGTTCAAAGAATGGAAACTTTGATCTCAGTGTCTCTGACCCATCCTCCGCCTCTGATTTTTCAATCTACAAGTACATATAGTGGTTTAATTTAACTCAGTGCATAATTTGCCTAAGGATAAAAGTTGATCTAGATTTTTTTAAACTCCAATTTTACAAATGCTTTACTCCCACCAACACCTTCTCTCCTCCATTCCCTACCCCCCAATCGAACACACACATACTTGGGTTTCAGGAGGAGTGACTAAAGAAGGTGATAGGCATATTAAGAAGGAGGCAGTGTTCCGAAAGATGAGCTAGTTTGTAAATAGGTAGAAAAGCCGGTAATTTGTGAGGAATCGAGTACCTTGTGCATGCAACAGCAAAGCTTGACAGTCATGCACCGTTGTTTCCAACATCAATTTTACATCTGAAGGTGGTGTTTGAATGCTTGTGTCATTGGGGTTTGACTCAAACAAAGTTCTATGATAAGAAATGATCAAACAAAGCAAACACAATCCCTTCCTGGTCTTTCGGAGAAAGTCCAAACATAATTCCACAACAGGGATATAACATTCAAATCAATTGCAGTACTTTTGTAATTATATAAAACCCCTCAGCCACAGAAACGCTATTGAATTGGAGATGCTCTGTAGTATTCCCTAAGAAAGGACTCTGCAGCTGCATGATTAACAAAAGTCAAGTGGAAACAAGATAATGCCCCCGGTTGCAAAGGGTCTGGTCCACACAAAGAAAAAGCCCCTGGTGGAAGCGTGTGAGACTGGGAAGTGAGGTTAGTTACTTAGGGGGTCAGTGGTGAGCCAAAGGAAAAAGGGGCAGATTACATCTTAAATACCTGTTTCTCCTTTAAAAAAAATTGTTGAAGGATTGAAGAGGAGCTACATTCTGGAAGAGCTAAGTCCTTGCAAGAGAACTGAGGAAATTATATATATATACACACACACACACATATATATATACACACACATATATATACATACACACACATATATACATACACACATATATACATACACACACATATATACATACACACATATGTGTGTATATATATGCTAACATGTATAACATACTTTGTAACACACACATACACATATATATATCATATACATAGACATATTTAAGTATATACACATGTGTGTCCATCAACAAACAAAATTCTCTTAAGAGGGACCATTTGCCTCACAGTTTCTATGAGAGCCCTTGAAACAGTTAGGATAAAGGGTGAAAGAGATACCATGGCCAAGGATTTCATCACCTCTTGGCCAAGGTCCTCACGTTAAACCTTTCGAAACACAGCAAGGTTGCTCCTTGGACAGCAGTCGCAGTTCTTGGCCGGGCCACATTCGAAACCTTTCCAGCTTGATAGAGCCCTAGAGTTAACGTAAACTTTCAGAACACAGGTCAATTCCATGCCATGACAAGTTAGAATAGAACATTTTCTGAATGGCAGTTAGAAAAGATTATCATTAATTATAATTATTAGTACTAATAATAAAACAATTCTAGGGTTTCACAGCACTCATAGCAATCTCAATTCACATGAAGTCCCTAATATGCATCATCATGGTTGACATTCCCCTACTTTATTGCTGCTTCCTACTATTATTTTCATATAGATGAACTTTGTTATGTCTGCAAATTTGATAAACATGCTATTTTTGCTTTTGCTGAAGTTATATTGAAGGTTGAAAACAGGTTTTAGTTCCACAGGACATAAACAGGGCTAATAGGTGAAAATTAAAGCTGTCCAACATGGAATGGTCTATCACTGGAGGCTATTAACCGGTTATATAACTGGTTAATAATCATATTCAGGGATTTTGCACATGAGATTCATGCTTTGGCCAGAGGTTGTGCTATTTGATCTCTGAGGTTCCTTCCAGTTCTATAATTTTATGATTCTTTGAAAATATAAACCTAGGGATAAGGGTAACATGGAAAAACATTTTTTGTATCTAGTCTTAAAAAGGTATAGAAAATTTTCCTTTGGAATATACATTTATAAGACTTAGCTAACTAAAAAAATCCTCATACATTCAGTCAAAGTATCCTAAATCATCTTCAACTAAGCAATTGTGAGTTCACTAATTTACTGGCCTGTAGTAGTGTTAGCTAGAAATGGGGGAGGGCAAGGTTATTTGGTATAGATCAATGTAATCAAAGGATTTGGGTTCAGATCTAAACTCTACTATTTATATTACCTTGAGCAATTCCCTCAATTTCTCTGAGCCTCAATTTCTCTGTAAAATGAGGGGTTAGACTAGATAATTTCTAGTTTATTTCAATTCAAAAATTTTATGATTCTATTATACTATCCTACCTTGACAGATAAGGTAACATATATAGAAAAACTAAGTAAGATAAATTAGTGTACTGTAGTTTATTGTGCTGAAAGAAATGAAGAGATAATGTCAGAGAAATCTGGAAAGATTTATATATACTGATGCAAGAGAAGAACCAGGAGAATAATTAATACAACAGCAATGTTGTAAGTACAACCGATTTTGAAAGACAACCCCTTTGATGAAAGAAATGACCACACATGATTCCAGAGAACTTAGGAAGAAGCAGGTTATCCACCTTTGGCCAGAGGTAAAGGAATAAAGATACAAAATAAAACATACTTTTGTGTAATAGCTTGTGTGGGAATTTGTTTTCCTTAATTCTGTAATTTTGTGCCCAGGGTATTTTTCTTTTATTTTTTTTTCATTTGGGGGAAGGGCGGTATTAGAGAGAAGATAGTGTAAAGATAGAATCCCACCCCCTCCATAAAACACATGCACACACACACACACACACACACACACACACTCACACACTCACACAGAAGAAAACAGAAGGAAGACCAGAAGGAATCACAAGAAAGACAGCTTTGAAAGTTACATGTTGAATTTATTAAATACTTAAAAAGAAAAGCAAACTCTATATAACAGAGTTTCAATTTCATGGACAATTCTTTCCTGTTCTACAACATATATGGAAGTGCTCATTTAATTTAGTGTTTGTTAAGTTCAGATTTAAAAAAAAAATTAAATGAGTGCCTTCTCCAAGGTCACACAGTTAGTGGTAGAGTTAGCAATATTAATTCAGATCTCCTGACTCCCAGAGAAAGGAAAATGACATTTTCTGGGCATTATTTTTCTTTCTGATCATTTAAGTGGCCATAAGCTTTTTGAGTTTGCCATTCATAATCCAGTCCTCATTTTATCTCTTTGCTTTTCTCACTGTTTCCTCTGACCCTGATGGTGAAGAAACTTAAATACCAGAACATGGTGGTGGGCTGAAGAGATGTAGGAAAAACCCTCTAACACATATACCTCTGTCTAGTCCTTGC
The DNA here is from genome assembly GCA_023548195.1 of Bettongia penicillata ogilbyi. NCBI lineage: Eukaryota > Metazoa > Chordata > Mammalia > Diprotodontia > Potoroidae > Bettongia > Bettongia penicillata. Next base: position 2,857,948 of record JAJHZJ010000164.1, on the reverse strand, counting down.
TTTTGCAATTACTTTAGGAAACACATCCAGTCCCTGTAGTAGCTGGTTCTCTGACTCCACTAACTGGGGATCAGAAGGTTGGGGTCAGCACAGTTTGCAAAGGGAGGGTCGGGGGAGATTCAGAGATGGGTTTCAAGTACAGCAGGCATTCTGGGGCACTTCAAGTGAATTGTTTTGTTTGGGCAGGGACCACATCCACTCTTTCTTCTGCCCTACCCTCCTCCCTAGCAACATACACACATCCTAGCGCTTGATATAATGCACTGTATATAGGGGGTGCTTTAGAAATGCTGACTTGACTGCCTCGAGGAGAGAAAGCAGGGCCAGCCCAAGTCATTATGTTAGTTGGGTTTTGGTGTTCAAAAGCATTAAAGTTCAGGCTATGGAGTTGTGAGTGCAAGGGTTGGGCTTCCTGGTGTTCCATCACATCGGGAGATCAGGAGTTATTGTGTAGGAAGGTGACTTTCCCAGTGGAGTCCATAGAGAACTACAGTAACAGGCCGCAGAGGTTGAAGACTTCTCCACTCCTGCTTTGGTATGATTAATTGAAAGATGCCTGAACTGACTAGCCTGGAGTTGTAACCTTGACGTCCCTGATTTAATATTTTTTTTTTGCAAACACCCCATCACTGAGCTTCACAAGTCCCCTCTTGGAGAGAGGTCTTGTGTTACAGGAGAAAAGCAGACTAGATTTGGAATCAGAGGACCCTGGATGCCAATAACAACTCTGCTGTTTACTGTCTACATTACCTTGGACAAGCTATTTAATCTTGGGGTTCCATTTCTTCATATGTAAACTAAGAAGGTTTCACTAAGTGAATTTTCCTGTTCTAAAGCTCCAATGCTACAATCCTTCCCATACCAAAACCATAACTCACAAGCCACATTTACATAGACAGTAATAATTCACTCATTTATTCATGATATCATTCATATATTTATTAAGTACCAATTATAGACAGTGCAAAACAAAGCAACAATGTATCTTGCCTGGGCTTACAGTCAAGAAGATCTTGATTCACATGCCTCCTCTGATACATAAAAGCTGACTGTGAGAAAATCACTTAAATATCAAGTATCTCAGGCAAGCTCCCAGGATTCAACTACTAAAGCCATAGGCTGTAATCTGACTGGTAGATGGAGTTCCTCATGCTGCGAAATCAGAGATTTTTCACATATTGAAAACATGTAGTTCAAATTTAACAACTTACGGAAGAAATGCAGGGTTTGGAATTTTATCTTTCATTTCACCTTATTTTCTGATTAACAAAGTCTCCCCCACAACAATGACCTAATTTGAAAGGAAAAAAATAAAACTCTTGTAACAAACATGTAGTAAAGCAAATATTGCTTTTCATATTGTGACAATGTCATGTTCAAAAATATATTCTTATGCTGCCTCTTGAGTCTGTTGCTTCTCTGTCAGGAGGTGGGTAATACACTTTATCATCAAACAATAGAAGTCATAGTTCATCACTGCATTCTTCAGAGCTCTTAAGTTTCTCAGGGCTCTTTATCATTACAGATTTGTTGTTATTGCATAAATTGTTTTCCTCATTCTGTTCTTTCTTCATTCTGCATCAATTCATATGACTCTTTCCAGATTTCCCTTTCATTAGGTTTTATAGCACAACAATATTCCATTACATTCATATGACATAATTTGGCCAATCATCATCTCATTGATAGATACTCTCCTTAGTTTCCAATTCTTTGTCACTAAAAATATGGGTGCTATAAATATTTTTGTATGTGTGGGTCCCTTTTTTGTATCTCTTTGGGATATAAAATTTGGATTTGGGATTCTTTTATTTCACAAGCTTCTTTTTTAACCATATATGAAATCACTTAAAGATATTCTTCATGTGCATCCTGGAGACAAGAAGCTACACAAGTTGATGTGAAAACTATATAGCTGCTATCTCCCCCAATTCTAGGGAACTTGACTCACGAAACAACAAATAAGGTTAGAGCCTCACCAGAGTCCTGAAACTGTCTTTCTCTTATCATAGATTTGAATTTAATCATTGGCTTCAATTTGGCTTCCCAGTTCTATGGCCTATATCCTGTCAAGTATCTTTATAAAAGCACTAAACTCTCTGAACCGTTCCAATTTCCAAGTTCCTTATTAGAAAGAAGAAAAGATGCTGCTGCTGCTGCTAACTAGTGCTAACTAATGCTCACTAGTTAGTGAGGAAATTTAGAAAAACTGAAGCTAATCGATAGGATGTGAGGAGAGGGCACCTGCAAAGTTGGTCAGCTAATGTATTAGCTTTCACTTCCGGAGAAATGACATTTTCCAAGGGGCAGAAATAGGCAGCCTGTAGGCTCACAGATACCCTTCCTTTTATGTTTAAGGATAACCTAAAGCCTCTCAGGACAGCTCTCTGGAGTTTATTCTTAAAGGAATGATTTATGATCTCTGCCTTTCTTACAGTAGATATCTAGATTTATTATTTTCTAAGAAGTAAGTGGCCCATTGTTACACTATAAGATTTCCGAAAATTAGGAAACTTTTTGCCCGTCTCACTCTTAAACCATTCATTAGCAGTCCACCGACTCTCAGAAGAATATGGATAAAATCATTGAACACTGCGTCAAGATGAGTCAATAAGTATTTATTAAGAGCTCACTATGTCCTTAGGTACTATGATAAGTGATGGGGGTACAAAGGAAGTTAACAAGAAATTTTAGAGAAAGGATATAGAAATGTATATTTGATACATAGAAGTATGTATAAAACGATTATGCTTATATATACACATATACATATATATGGTGTGTGTGTGTGTGTTGTGTGTGTAATGGTAGTCATCTCTGGGGGGGATACAAAAAAAGAGAAAAAAAGAAATTTACATGATAATTATATATTTAAAAGGAATAGCAAATTGTATGTAATAGATTTGCCATCTCGTGTGCAATCATCTTTTTTTAAATATTCCTTTTAAATATATAATAAAGTTATCATGTAAATTTCTTGTCCTCAGACAACAGTCACAGTCAGGAATATATACACACACACATATATATATGTATATGTATATATACATATACATATATATATATATAGTCTTTCCAGTACGATAGAACTTGCCACTGCTACCATGAAAATTATATCTACTACTTGTAAATATAATTAAATAATTCAGTGCTATAACAGTGCTAATAACAGTGGAATTCTGTTATATTTGCAGTTGGCATTTTAAAATTTTTGATTTCTTGATTAAGATTATCTCCTTCCCCTCTTATTTGATAAGAAACAAGCATGCATTAAGTGATTTCTATATGAAAGACACTGACCTAGGAACTGGGAATATGAAGAGCAAAAGCACTCTAGACTCTGGTATAGAAGGAGCTTCATTTTGGATATAACAGAGGAAATGAAGGAAATCATGTCTTCTATGCTGGTTATCTCCAATTTGTCCTGCATATATTTTGCTTGTACATAACTACTTCTGTGCTGTCTCTCCCATTATATTGTGAGATTCTTGGGAGCAGAGGCTTCTTAATATATATATATATATATATATATATATATATATGTATATATATACATATATATATATATATATATATACATGTACATATATATATCCAAAATTTTAAAATGTCAATTGTAAATATAACAGGATTCCATAGCACTGAATTATTTGATTATATTTTTTAAAAATCCTATATCATGAAAATTCATTTTTTATTTCATAAATTTAAATATGTATATATGTATATTTATGGTAGCATTGGCAAGTTCTATCATACTGGAAAGACTTTACATATATGCTTGACTGTGGTTGTTTTCTGAGGACAAGACTAAGTGAATATGGAGAGGCTCATCTCCAAGAGGTTATCACTGAGTATTGATTTCTTTGGGCATGACAACCCATGAACAAAAGAAAATTTCAAAATGGCCCACAGTTTCATGCAGCCCAATTCCTTTTCAGCAGTGACAGATGCAGAATGAAAGAAAAGCTTACTTATGCACTCAAAATGAGAATGTTTCAGCCCATCCATAAACATTAAATTACCTGTTGGTGCTCAAATGTAAGATTCTTGTCCAGTGACCTACAAGTAGATACACTGTTACACAAATGCAGCCATACAAATCAACACTTTTGATATTAATGAAATATAAAGACTGGACATAGCAGGTAAATGGAAGGATGAGTCATACGGGCTCCATGGAGAGGTAATTAAAGGAGTTGGTTTGTGTGGTTTGTCCTTCATTCTCAAAAAGAACCATGACATCAGGGAAATGATGACATGATTTTCCTTGAATTGGATTTGAGTAAGGTAAGGCTCTGCAACATCACCAGTCTTGCGTTCTTCTCTAGAGTCATCTGGGTCCAGAGACCAGTATGGATCAAGACAAGTGGATATGGCCCAGGATGCATTGGGAGACTTTGGCTTTTTTAAGTTAAGGTCTTTCAGAGTTCTCACTTTCAGTGAGGCAATGCCCATTCAGTGAATAGGCCTGTTGAAACAATGAGTCAAGGGATGGCCATTTTCATAAAAAAAAAAAAATCAAACTGGGAGAGGAAGACCTTAGTAAATAGTAAAAAGAGTTGATTTATCATATATACAAAGGTCACTTTGTTACATTGTTACATCATGGGATATGCTTATATCACAATGTTTGTGATAAGCATTTGCAAAATGACCACCATGAAGAAAATTGAATTCTGTGTTGATGTCAGAGGATGAAGTAGCTCTTCTTTGAAGAGCTCAGCAATGCACTCCAATTTAGACAAAAATAGATTTTCCTACATACTAACTTCAATGCAAACTTGGGTATGGGGGGGGGGAGGGAACAAGCATTTATTAAGTGCCCATTTTATGCTAAGCACCATCAGTCAACTGTCTAGGGTCACACAGCTAGTAAATGTCTGAGACTGGATTTGAATGCAGGCCTTCCCGATGCCTCCAGGCCCTGCACCACCTAGCTGCTTCATAGCATGGATATAGGAAAGGTCTATTGTTCAGATTTTATAAATTATATATATGTATATACATATATATGCATAAATATATAAAATTATAAATTGAAATAAATCAGTCTACAAGCATTTATTAAATGCTTACAATGTGCCAAGCATGAATGTGGCAAGCCAAGGACAAAAAGAAAAGTAAAAACATTCCCTGCCCTGAAGGAGTTCACAGTCCAGTGGGGAAGACAACGTGCAAAGAGCCGTGTTCAAACAACATATACACAGGATACGGTGAAGATAATTGTGGAGGGGAGGGACCAGCATTAAGAAGGATTGAGAACAGCTTGTTGCCCAAGGTAGGATTTTAACAGACTTCAAGGAAGCCAGGTTAAGAAAAGATCGAGTTATATGGAAGGGAGGAGATACCTCTCTGGACTGTTAGCCACTACCAAAGAAATGGAAACCCCAGAATGCAGTCAAGGGAGTAGAACTTAGACACTTCTGTGGTTCTCTGTGAAGAGTCTCTCTCTGCCTTTTCTGAAAGAATCTAGCAACGAAGAGGATTGATGGAGCAGAGACTGGCCTGCCCCACAAAAGTCACCTGTCCAACTCAGATACCACAACCATCAGAGAACTTTTAAAGTCAATCTTCAAAAAAGAAAAAGTCCTAGAGTTTTAAGATGCCTTTGCCAAATGTTTTCCCTATGCATGTGCTTTACTGACCCATAGTCACTGTGTGCATTAGGGAGAGAGCATACACCAGACTTATGGGTAGAATATTGCATAATTATTGCTCTTGTTTTGCCTTTTTAGTAATTGTTTTAATAAAATTAGTTGAGTCAGTTGGCCTGATTTATTAATGGGGAGTACACTGGGGAGGAAGGTGGGAATTTGGAGGGAGGATCACTTAAGAGCCACAGTAGGAGTATATACTCACAGTTTATCCCTAGAAAACTGAGGGTAATTAGAATAGCTGTCCTATCTTGGGAACTTTGACCTGCAAACTGGGGGAGCGAGTCCAGAGGCTAACTGGGAAGCGGCATCTGATATATGCAAGTGTGTATGTACGTGTACTTTGTATAGGTCTATATAGTTATTTGTTTAAAAAAACAAAGCACATGTTAAAGTTCAGCTCATATGTAGTTTACGGTTTTGTATACATTGAAATGGTCATATTTGTTGATGATGGTTTCATAATTGAAGAGAAATAAAACCTCAAAAAAATAAATAGAGGAAGTCAGGAAGGCCAGGAGGTAGAGATGAGGAGGGAGTGAATTCCGGGGAAAAATAAAAGAGAGTTAAAATGATCAGAATCTAAAGATAAAGTGTTCTGTGCCAACAATAGTGAGTTTCCTGTAACTGGATTGCAGAGTCTACTGGGGAAGGTGGGGAATGAAGCTCAGGAAACCTGAAAAGGTAGCAAGAGGAGACTTAGGAAGGGCTTTGAACGCCAAACAGAAAATCCATAGAGATATTACAACTCAATTATCTTCATAGTGGTCACTTTGCAAATAACAAATAATAAGGCCTGGAAAAGGAAAAAGGACAATCCTAGAGGTAGGGCAAGGAAATCCTTGCACAGGCCATGTGCTTCACTGGAATTTATGGAGTGTCAAGAGTTCTAGAGGTAAGCCTTCAACATTTCAGGTTGTTCTGCATTGGGGTGTTTATAAGAGTACACAGGCTAGAGTTTCACAGGCAAGAGGGAATAAGTAGAATGAGAATGGTAATGCTAAAGGGAATAGCCACATGTATGATATACACATATACATATATGTGTGTTCATTTTATGTATGCATGTATATATGTATATGTATGTATACACATACATATTCACATTTCAGTTGTATCTAATTGTGATGCTATTTGGGGTTTTCTTGGTAAAGATATTAAAGTGGTTTGTCATTTCCTTTGCCAGGTTATCTTGCATATGAGGAAACTCAGGCAGAGTTCAGTGACTTGCCCAAGGTCACACATCTAGCAAGTGTCTGAGGTCAGATTTGAACTTGGGGAGATAAATATTTCAGGTCTGGTACTTCATCCACTGTATCTCCTAGCTGCCGTGTGTGTGTGTAGTTATAGATAGATCCATGCATACATATACATATATATGCACACATACATACATATATTACACGTGTCTGGATGTAGAAACATAATACATATATACCCATACACATACGTGTGTGCACTTGAAAGTATACAAAGACTTTTGGACTTGTTTTTTTTTAATATCCAGTATATTCAGAAACTATTATTGTGCTTCCTAATTTATGAATAAAAAAAAAAACAGATCTCAGCTCTGTTCTCTGCTAGCTGCCACATCTCTGGGCAAATTCCTTGGTTTCTCTGAACCTCCTATCAAAAGAAAAGGGTCAGCTAAATGGTATCTAAAGCCCCTCCTGTTACCAGAATTTGATGATTTGAAGTCTAAACAAGTTTCAAAATTACAAAATTGGTTAATTTTCTGGAAAAGGTGTTGAGGAAAGGAAAGTTCCAGGAGCCATAAAGACCTAAGTCTACTCACTAGACATCATGTCCTCTTGCTTCATTCTGTCCTGGGAAGGGTTCCTTCAGAGAGGTCAAAGCAAACATTTGTAACATTCTACCAGTGTCAAGCAAGGAGAGGTTTTCTCCTTGAAAAAATCCCTTCTCTAAATAAAACATGATTTCTGGGCACCGTTCATATAAAGTGATATGGAAGCACCCCAAATGAAATGGAAGAAGAGTGTTGGGAGAAGCTGACAGATCAAATTGTATTGATTCCAAGTTCTCTCTTAGACCCAGGAGTGCTGGTGATTAGGGAGGCTTCCATCGAGCAATTATGTTGGGACTTATAACCTGTACTCCGCAGAAGAAGCCTCCAATTTTTTTTTTTTTGTTGGTTTCTCTGGCACTGTTTTCCGTAAGATTTACCTCTGGAGAATAGCACACACTTAATAGAACAAGTATTTCTGCTGAGAAAATGCTCTACTAACTCAGCATACATTTCAATGGTTCAATGTCTTGGGTCTCTACTTTTCCTACCTTGTATGTATTTGTATGTGTGTGGGTGTGCCTACATGTAATACACACATATATACACACATGTGTACATATGTATATACACATTGCATGGAAATATAGACACACAATCACATATAACACAAACACCGTATATGTGTGTATACATACCCACTTGTCTTCATATGTCTGTATGTGTGTGTGTGTAGAGGGGGGTCTGTGCGTTCCTACAGTAATTATGCATCTGTCTGGGCTAGTTTAATCTTTTTTTTCTTTTTTAAAGTAGGCTAGGATGAATGTGGTAACAAGAAAATCTCTGTTAGCCGAAAACATGTGTTTTAGTCCGATGCCTCATTAGAAACAAACATGCAAATAAACAAAAAAAAATGCGCTTTGCTGTGGTTTTTCAGGTTGGAAAAAGAACCACCAGAGTATATCCTCGAATGAGAGATGTATGATAGAGCTGATGAAAAGAAGTGACAAGTTCTGACCTTTTTTATGATATTAGTGTCTTAGTGAGAATTAGGTGGCTTGGGTCAGCCTAATCATATAGTTACCATGACACAGAAATCCATCCTCTCTGCCAAGTTATGCTTAAAGTTTTGATCATTTGGTGCCAACAGTAGTGTATGATAAATAGCATTCGTTGTCATCACTCTGGGCCTCTGCAGCTCTGCCTGTGGGCCCTAAAGCTACCCACGGAGATACTTTGGAGGTGAATGATGCATTTTAAAATAGCATATTAATATTAACGAGGGTTCAGTGAGAAGATCAAGGGCAAAACCATCCCTTCCCTGGAATTTAAGCATCGGGCAATACCCATGTCACTTCGTCCTATGGAATTAGTGCTGGGCTGGTCTGCTTAAGCCCAGATTCACCCCACATGTGTAAAGGGTAACAGACTCGGTAATTTTAGTGATGAAAACATCTCTGAAATGGAGACGAATGTCTGGCAGTGTGTGAAAAAAATTCCTGCTAAGAAAATGTTTTCTCTGCCTAAGTAAATACAAGTAGCACATTTCTCGATTTCCAGAAGTGACTTTGTGATTACCGACATTTCTTCTGATGGTTTTAGAGTCAGCACAGGGCTCCTTCTCATCTGGGTTAGAAAAAAAAAGGCTCATTGGTTCTGTCTGGTTTTCTCAATCCCTTTACCTTCCCACCCCAAGCATAGTGTCCTATTGAAGGATGATCCAGTGGAAAGAGTATTGATTGTGTTCTAGTTGAAGCTCTCCTATTAAATCACTGTCTGATCTCAGGCAAGACAATTAAACATTTTGTGCCTCAGTTTCCTTCTCTGCAAATTGGAAATAATAAGTTCTTGACCTGTTTTTCATGATTTTTTTTTCAAGGATTGGGTGATTTAATATATAGGAAGACACTTTGACAAAGTAAAAGGAGGCTAATAACAGCAGTTACCTCACAGAGTTGTTGAGAGGATCAAATGAGTGCTTATATATACACATATATATATACACACATGCATATTATATATAGTATGTATATATTTTACATATTTATATATATATATTATGTATAGAGAAAGAGATAGATTGAGAGAGAGAGAGATTGAGAGAGAGCTTCTTAAACCTAGGACCATAAAAATGCCAGCTAACTAGCACTCTACCCAGTTTTAAGGAATTACGAAAGACAAGGAAAGAAATAGTTAACTGTAAAAGGTAAATCAGCTAACGATTCCACTCCCACCAACCCCTCATCCACTGGTACAGGGCTAGGAAAGAAAACTCGGTGATTGTTCATCATTGTCCCCTGAAACAGTTTCTACTTTTGATGTCAGAGGGTCACTTCAAATGGCAGAAGCTTTCAGGGTTCAGTCTATTTCCAACTTTGGGTTACTGGAAATTGAGACACCATGTCACTCTCCAAGGTCTAGTAGGATGTAAGCTTCTTGAGATAGGGATTGTTTTTCCGTTTTTCTTTTTTTTTTCTTGGTATCTCTAGCATTTAGAATGGTTTTTTGTTCATCCTTTCTTTTCAAAGAGGACCAGAGACATCACGGTTGATGTCTTGACTTGTATATATTAGGCTTAAGTGAGGCAGAATCGGTCTCACTCTCTCTTCCTGATTCATCAAAGTCCAGAGACAGGACAAAAATCAAGATGATTGGAGATGGCACAGGATGCAGCGGATGACCTTGGCATCTTTGATATCTGACCATGCTGTAAGCACTCAACAGCATCTACTTCAGCTGTCTTCATGGCTGTTGAAACAAATTGTTTTCATCTGCCCATTTCACTGGGGAAAGTTTATTTTAATTGAAAAGTCAACCCTTTCCCCTCACATCCTATCTCCAACACTCACACAGCAGCCAAACATTTTAGTAGATTCACTTGAGATAAAACAAAACAAAAAAATTTATTGAAACATTTAGAGAATGATCTCTTTATTTTAGGCTCAAGTTTATCCATCAAAGTAAATACAATCCATGTTTTCTTAGACAAGATGAGACTGTGGTTTAGTGTATGAACTTCAAGTGCTGGACTTGGAGTTAGAAAGACTTGGGTCTGAATATTGTCTTTGAAATTTACTAGTTATGTGACCTTGGACAAGTCATTTAGCCTTAGTAAGGCTTTGTTTCCTTATCTTTAAAATGAGAATATAATCTGTGGTTCCTACTTCAACAAGTATTGTTGTGAGGTTCAAATGTGACAATACTCTGCTGAACACTTCATAAATTTTAATGCATTATATAATCACTTGAGTTTATGGCAAATTTATGGTTTTTTTTTTAACTTTTCTTATCATAGAGGCAAAGTAATAGGTAATAGGTGTGTTACAAAATGATTTCCTAGTTCTCCATCAAAAGGCCCTATTCCTGGACATATTTGATTGATAGACTGCAGTCTGCCCTCTGCCTCCTATCAGTTCATGCCCCAGATGTACAACTTTGGCTCATTTTTGTTCTTGGAATTATGGAATCACCCATTTGCCTTCACATATAACCAGTGACCTGACATTTACATGTTGGGATTTTAAGGCCCTAAAATTTCTAAGCTGATAACTATTCCCAATGTAGGTGTTTGATATATTTGAGAGTTCTTATTCAGTCCAAGATAATTGCCATTAAACTAAACCATCAATCCTATAAATAATATTTGGTTTGAGGGCCCACAGGAGAGGGTGATGGTTATTCTGCATACAAAGAGAGAGCAGATTAAGTCTTTCTGAATAGAGGAATAAAGCTACCAGTCTAATTTCCTCTTCCTTTTACAACTGTAGAAAGAATAAAGAAATAAATTTCGTGATTTTAAAAATAGTTGATTCAGAATGAATGTAACAAAATAATATTTATATAATGTTTTGTTTAATCATAACACAAAGATACATCCACTGCCAAAGGATTTTGATACCAACATTAAGGAAGTCTGGTACAAAGCCCATTTTTTCTTGAAAATCATAGAGCAATGATTACATCAAACCCCAGAATATTGCATAGCCTACTAAATGCTTCCCAAATCACTCAAAAGAATGCACATTGGAAAAACAAAGTGGATGAAGATTGCTATTGTTTAGACTATGATATGCAGTTTTGTGGACAAAGTATATACACATATATGTGTATATATATACATATGTATATGTATAATATGTGTATATAAACATATATATACACATATGCATGCATACATACATATACATACATAGTGAATGGATAATGAGTTGGGCCAAGAACTGAAAAGAAAAGAGAGAGTGAACTAGATTGCCTTTGGAAAATTGTGCAGCTCCTTTAATGATCCCAAGGTTTTCTCTGAAACAAAGACCCTTCCTTTTAATACCTGTATTCTTTCAGAGATGCGTTATATGGCAATGAGTCATGGAATCCTAGAGCCTCCAAAGAAACTGCAGCTGAGGGTCACCCAAAGGGCAACAGAGAAGAACGTGGTGAGTAGGAACAGGCACAAGGAATTACACAGAAGTGGTGTTGAGGATGTTATTAGAGAAATGAATGAACAGAATACCAATGACCCCATTGCATTGTAAGAATGAGTTCAGTGCAGAGACTCTATGGGACTAGCATGATGATAATGGCATATCATTCTCTCTCATTTTTTTGACCTGCCAGAAGATACTTTGTTAAGTGGCAGGGAAGCCATCCCTGCCAGAATATTTACCACACTGACTGTTGGGACAGCTCAGGGACTTCACTTCCAGCTTCAGCTCACCTGTTTAGCCAAATGGACAAACAAAGGTCCCCTCTCACAGCATTTATCCCCGCAAAAATAGTACTTTTAAAAAATGAATGCCACATGTATCTCTGACAAGCCAATATTCAATTATATTAATATTAATGTGATTTTTGTCAAAGTAGTGCAGGATTTTAGGTAGCAACCAAATATCACATATGTGTTATATATGTTATATAACCACTTGATAACAAGAACCTAGGTTCCAACCCATTTTTAGCTTTGGGACCAATCTTTAGGAGTTTTAGTCCTCTAACTTTCTTGTATCCAGGAAGATGAAATTTCCAAGAAAACTCCCCCTGATTCTTGGGCTCTAAATGACCCTTCCAAAACACCATGTTGATGAGTTACATAATGAATTGGATAAGCACAAATTATATTTCCCTTTTATCACAAAGAAGATTTTTTAAAATTAAAGCAGAGTATGCTTGGAAGAAACACGTCAGTTCTTCTAACTTCAAACGCTTGAAAATACTTTCAAATTTGAGCTGAATACAAAATGTGTCTGGGTTGGTGCAACTGAGTCTAATATAATATTGTACCTGTGGTCTAAACTCGCTAAGATCACCTTTCCAATGTTCTCAACAATATGGGAGACACACTTGTGTTCAAATCCCTTCTTCTCATCCACAGTGTCAGCTTGAATGTTAATATCCCTCCTTCATGATAATTAACTGATATTTGCTAATAATAAGTCCAACTTTAAATAAATATAATTACCTTTTTGGGGGGGATGGGGAAGGGAAAGTACTTCAAGAAACTAATGTGACCCAGGGAAAGTTTTCCTTCCTCACCAAGCCTCTTAGGTTTCCTGGCTTCCTTTAAGATGCAGTTCAAAACCTACTTTGTGCCGGAGGTTTTTCTTTTTCTGGGGTGGCCACTGGAGGCCTTCCCTCTGAGAGCACCTTCTATACAGGTGAGTGAAGTAAAGTTGTTCAGTCTTGCTTGACTCTTGGTGACCCTGTTTGGGGTTTTCTTGGCAAAGATACTGGAGTAGTTTGCCATTTCCTTCTCCAGCTCATTTTATAGATGAGTCAAATAGGGTTAAGTGACTTATCCAGGATTACTCAGCTAATAGGTGCCTGAGGCTAGATTTGAACTCATGAAATTGAGTCTTCCTGATTCCAAGCTCGGTGCTCTATCTACTACACACCTAAATGCCTTGGAGTGTATGGGGTGTTCAAGGAGGACTAGCATGTCTGGCACAAGGGCTTGCCAAACCCTCTTTAGGGCTGCTCATTCACCTTTCATATGTATCTGCCACTCAACTCTCATCTGTGGCTCTAAGAAGCTGTGATGTTCACAGAAGCCACACCTCAGTAAACTATCTTGGCAGATGAACTAAACCAGATTGAGGGTAACTGATAGATCTCAAACTCATCAAGGAGTTAGGGGAGATTTCTACTCCAACTGAGTGAAGACTTCTCCTAGTGGAATGAGTGGATAAGAGCAATTGTTCCAATGGCCTTGATGCAGGTGCTGTAGGATCACTTAGAGTTTGGTCAGACATCTAATATGCCAAGATAGTCTACTGCATCCCAAGCCATCACTGATCATCTTGACTTGTGTCTTGTCACTTTACTCTTGGTGATTCCAGGACACAGATTGAGGCTGACAACTTTGTGCAGCTCTTTGCCACTTAAATCCAATTCATATGTAATCAAAGACATTACCCCATGATGTCACTGATCCTCTTTGAAAATGAGAGACTAAAAAAAACCTTTTATTAACAGTGCCTATACCTTACATGTACACTTATTTTCACATTGCCTCCCCCATTAGAATATGAGCTCCTTTGAGGCAAGGACATGGTTGTTGACTGACTGACTGACCTTGAGAGTATCAAATTCCTTGCCTTGATGACATTCTAAATTAAGAGGATCATGTGGTATTTTTTCTTGAACTAAAGTATGATCTTAGTTCATCATCATATCTCTCACATAACCTAGCCAGATGTCAAACGTTCCATAGTCTATCTTTGATCAATCTTGCCTTTCCTTGCCTACCTGCATTCCCTCCCAAAACAATCTTCTTAGAAACTTAGAAAACATTTCCAAGGCAGGTAGTATGGTATGCTGAAAAGAGATCATAGAAAACAATTTGAGAGAAAGAAGGTGATAATGTTCCATGATCTCGTCCTGACACAACTGAAATTTTTTGCTCAATTCTTGGTGCTATATTTTCTGAAGGGCAAAATTATCCTGAATTATCTCAGGTTCCTAGAGCTACATGACTTGAAAGAACTGGGGGTATTTATCCAACAGAACAGAAGATAGGATGACAATAGAACTGGTTTAAGTATTTAAAGGTTTATCATGGGGAAGAAGGTATGGAGTTATTATTAACACCAAAGGGAAGAAGTAAAGAAATGGGTAGAAGTCACTAAAACACAGATTTAAGCTTTATATAAGCAGAAACTGCCTAACAAGGAAAATGATGGAATACTAGCTGACTTCCAAGAGATCTACAGTTTCTTGTTCAGGACATTCAAATCCCTAGATTTTCTAGATTCTTTATGGATGCATCATTGGTCCCCACAGGAGTCACCAGGAGTGAGTATTGATTGTTAGGTTTGAGAAATCTCAGGATGCTCTCCATCACATCCAAGATACATGTCTTGGAGAGACAACTTATCCTCCTCTTTTTCATGTCAGGTCAAAGGATGGCTGTCTCAGTGCCCCCCCATTAGGGAGTTGTCAACCATAGGACTCATTGATCTAATCTTTCTATGAGCAGTACTAAATGTCCTTTTCCCTGGCATAACTTGTGAGTTTTATCCATTATCCCATGGACTACAAGAGGCTGCTTAAGCCTGAAAAGGTCCAGCTCCTCCATACTTCATTAGAAGCCAGACGGTAGGAAGGAAGGAAGGAAGGAAGGAAGGAAGGAAGGAAGGAAGGAAGGAAGGAAGGAAGGAAGGAAGGAAGGAAGGAAGGAAGGAAGGAAGGAAGGAAGGAAGGAAGGAAGGAAGGAAGGAAAGGATGGGATATATAGAGATACAGAAAGAACATTTTTTTACTACCTGCCAGATACTTTATTTAGCACTAGGGATGCAAATGTAAGTAAGCAAGACAGTCTCTGTCCTTGAGGAGCTTAGAGAAGAAAACACATGTAGGGTAGCTTGAAGAATAGGGAGCGCAAATGAATTGGTGTTTGTTGAGGAGACAACAGAGAAGGGACGCGGAGGCCTAGACCCCAGCAAAGTAATGTGAAAATTTGCTTTTGAGAGTCAAGAGATTTGAAGATAAGACTGTGGTTCTCATACAGATTACGCAGGCTAAAAAGCTTAGCGATTCTTCTCCCCTTCCTTCTCTATGGCGTATTTTTCTCTCCTCAATATCCTTCTGTATGTTTGTGTTCCTGTTTCTTCAGATTCATCTTCTTCGTTTTCCTCTGGAAGCACTATTCCCAATGTTTAAAGAGAAATACTCCATTCAGTTTGAAAACAGAGGGAGTCTCTTAGTTACGCAACTTTCTCAAGTAGAAAAATGAACTAACGTGCGTTTTGCATCCACATAGTTGTTATTTGGCCCTGAAGGAAATGACGATAGTCAATCTCTGTAAGTCACTGGAATATCTCTATTGATCCCTGCACTTACAGAAAGTGAGAATTCCCTTTTCCTTCTATAACCTATATAGATTTTTTTTATATAAACAGTTCTTGGTTTGCTGTCTCCCCCCATTAGACTGTGAGCCCTTTGAGGGCAGGGGCAGAATTCTGCTTTTGTACTTTCAGTGCTTAGCACATGCCAGGCACCTAGTTGGAACTTAATAAACGCTAGCTGATTGATTGACTCTTTAGAATTACTGCCAACTCTCACTTCAAAATGTCAGATAAAAAACATGGCCCCAAGGGCTCTATCTCTGGATGCAGGTAAGAGGAATAAGGATACAGCAGGGTTTTCTCAATTTTTTTTCCTTAAGCTCTTGCCTTTTATCTTTTATCTGGTTCAACTTGCCCAGGTGCCTTTGATCTATAATTAGAAAGGTCCTAATTCAAATAGGAACCGCTGAGACTTTCTCTGGAAGAAATCCACCTTACTATCACACATCACCTCCTTCCTTTTTTCTCCTCCCCACTATTGATCACAGGGTCAGATGCTGTCCACTTGGGTCTTGATTCTGCACTGTGCTACTTAACTGTCTTCTATCCTCCAACAGCACAAACCTTAGAGCAAAGTCTTGGGTTAGGGACTCAGCTTGGCTAGTTAATGTCTAGGTTACTATAGTCAAGACACTTCATCTTGCTGTCGTTTGTTTGATCTTAACAAACACCAGATAAAATAAGCATTTCTGTACACAACACTGAACATAAGAAAAAAAAATTCTACAAGAAACCAGGAATCTCTCTTATGTACAGCTTTTTTTCCCTTTAAATATACATTAATTTCAACACATAATTTTAAAAATTGTCTTGATAGCATTTCCTTCTGTAGTTCTCTTCTCTACTATGCATTTTTTCAAAAAAAAATGCTTCAATGGCCCTCTTTTTAGTCTTTATTTAATGATTGGTATATTTTACAAACTGCTACTTTGATGAGTTTATTAATCTTTTTTTCAATTAATGTTTGTTAACTCTAACTCCATATAGATCACATCATCTGCAAAATGTAGTTATTGCCTATGTTTATTTCAATTCAATGCATTTCTATAACCAACTCTTTGTGATGTGTGTGTGTGTGTGTGTGTGTATGTGTGTATTCAATCCTCCTTTTTCTGGCTCAGATAAGAGTGAAGTTCATGTGGTACCTATTCCCCTCCACCCCTTCTTCTATTTATATACACTTTATCTTGTTCACCCCAATTAAATAGGGTACTAAATTCCCTACCTTTTCTCCTCCTTTCTTTTTTTTCTTTTTTTTAAATAAAAATTTATTTATTTAACTTTTTACATGAATTTTCACAAAATTTTGGGTTCCAAATTTTCTCCCCTATTTCCCGTCCCCGCACCCCAATACACCGAGTAATCTAATTTTCCCTATCACCAATCTGCCCTCTCTTCCATCATCCCTCCCTTCTCTTGTCCCCATCATCTCTTTTGTCCTGTAGGGCCAGATAACTTTCTATTCCCCATTAACTGTATTTCTTATTTCCTAGTAGCAAGAACAAAACTCAACAGTTGTTCCTAAAACTTTGAGTTCCAAATTCTCCCCATCCCTCCCTCCCCACCCATTCCCTTTGGGAAGGCAGGCAATTCAATATAGGCCATATCTGTGTAGTTTTGCAAATGACTTCGATAATAGTCATGTTGTGTAAGACTAACTGTATTTGCCTCCATCCTATCCTGCCCCCCATTGTTTCTATTCTGTCTTTTGATCCTGTCCCTCCCCAAGTGTTAACTTCAAATTGCTCCCTCCTCCCGTTGCCCTCCCTTCCATCATCCCTCCCTCCCTTGCTTATCTCCTTCTCCCCCACTTTCCTGTATTGTAAGATAGGTTTTCATACCAAAGTGAGCATGCATTTTATTCCTTCCCTTAGTCAAATGTGATGAGGGTAAACTTCTTGTTTTTTTCTCAGCTCTCCTCTTTTTCCCTCCACTAAAAAGTCTCCTGCTTGCCTCTTGAATGAGATATAATTTACCCCATTCCATTTCACCCTCATTCCTCCCACTACATTTCTCTCTTACTATTTACCTTAATTTCTTTTAAGATATGGTCCTATCCTATTCAAATCACTCTATGCTCTCTGTCTCTGTATGTGCATGCATGTGTGTGTGCGTGCATGTGTGTACATGTGTGTGTGATCCCACCACCTACCCAGATACTGAAAAGTTTTAAGAGTTACAAATATTGTCTTTCCATGTAGGAATGTAAACAGTTCACTTTTGGTAAGTCCCTTATGACTTCTCTTTGCTGTTTACTTTTTCATGCTTCTTCTCATTCTTGTGTTTGAAAGTCAAATTTTCTTTTCAGTTCTGGTCTTTTCATAAAGAATGCTTGAAAGTCCTCTGTTTCATTGAAAGACCATATTTTCTCCTGAAGTATTATACTCAGTTTTGCTGGGTAGGTGACTCTTGGTTTGAGTCCTAGTTCCTTTGACTTCTGGAATATCCTATTCCACGCCCTTTGATCCCTTAATGTAGAAGCTGCTAGATCTTGTGTTATCCTGATTGTATTTCCACAATACTGAAATTGTTTCTTTCTAGCTGCTTGCAATATTTTCTCCTTAACCTGGAAATTCTGGAATTTGGCCACAATGTTCCTAGGAGTTTCTCTTTTTGGATCTCTTTCAAGTGGTGATCGATGGATTCTTTCAATACTTATTTTGCCCTCTGCTTGTAGAATATTAGGGCAGTTTCCCTTGATAATTTCCTGGAAGATGATGTCTAGGCTCTTTTTTTGATCATGGCTTTCAGGTAGTCCCATAATTTTTAAATTGTCTCTCCTG
Organism: Bettongia penicillata ogilbyi; assembly: GCA_023548195.1. Classification (NCBI taxonomy): domain Eukaryota; kingdom Metazoa; phylum Chordata; class Mammalia; order Diprotodontia; family Potoroidae; genus Bettongia; species Bettongia penicillata. Next base: position 2,839,428 of record JAJHZJ010000164.1, on the reverse strand, counting down.
GATCTATTTTCCAGGTCAGTTGTTTTTCCAATGAGATATTTCACATTATCTTCCATTTTTTCATTCTTTTGGTTTTGTTTTGTGATTTCTTGGTTTCTCAGAAAGTCATTAGACTCCATCTGTTCCATTCTAATTTTGAGAGAACTACTTTCTTAATTGAGCTTTTGAACCTTTTTTTCCATTTGGCTAATTCTGCTTTTGAAAGCATTCTTCTCCTCATTGGCTTTTTGAACCTCTTTTGCCAATTGAGTAAGCCTATTTTTCAAGGTGTTATTTTCTTCAGCATTTTTTTGGGTCTCCTTTACCAAGGTATTGACCCGTTTTTCATGCTTTTCTTGCATCTCTCTCATTTCCCTTCCCAGTTTTTCCTCCACCTGTTTAACTTGATTTTCAAAATACTTTTTGAGCTCTTCCATGGCCTGAGCCCACCGGACATCCCCCTGGGATGTCTGGGATAGAGAGGCCCCGACCTCCACATCTTTCCCTGATGGTAAGAATATTTCCTCATCATCAGAATTGAAAGGTGGGAACATTTGTACCCCCTCAAAGTAGCTCTCTATAGTCTTATTTTTCTTCCCTTTTCTGGGCATTTTCCCAGCCAGTTACCTGAGTTCTGAGATTCCTGTCCACCCCCGCCTAGATCTGCCCAGCTAGTGCTTGGGGTCTGAGATTCAAATGGGCTTTCGGTGGCAGGAGTGGCTGCTATTCAATGTAAGCTTAAGTTCTGGTGCTTGGGTGGGGGCAGGGCCGCCTTTCAGGCTCACTTCCCCCAGGGGCTTTATGGAGAGACCTTCAGTAATGGAGTGGGTGGGGGCAGGGCCGTCTCCCAGGCTCAGTTCCTTCAGGGGGTTTATGCAGAGATCTTCCCTAATGGCCCTGAACTTCTGCCTGCTCAGGGAGTCCCAGGCTGCCACTTCTGCTGCTGCTGCTGCCTCTGCCGCTCCCTCCACCACTGCCTCCCGAGGGGGCCCGAGCCATGGAGACACCCCACTCCCCTCTCGGCCAGCCCAGATGTCTCTCTCACTGACCTGTAGCGTCTGTGGGCGGAGGGACTTTCCCAGCCTCCGGAGATTCCATCCCTGAAGCCTGCTTGGATCTGGCCCTCTGGTGCCGCGGCCAGGGCAGTTCGGGGGGGGGCTCCGCTTTCCGGGGTGCGACGGACCCTGGGGATGGCTCTCCAGGGCTCTCTGGAATGGAGATCTTTTCCACTGTGTTTCTGTGCACCTTGCAGTGATCCAGAATTTGTGGGGAGTTCTTCTTGCAGGAAATATATGGGCTGTGGTTTCGGAGCTAGCATACATGAGTCTTTCTACTCCACTATCTTGGCTCCACCCCCCTTCTCCTCCTTTCTTATCTAGTATATTCCCTTTTCCCCTCCATCTTCTTTCTTCTCTTAAGACCATCAAACTAAAACAAAACCACCCTCAGGCCCCCTGTCTTATTTAACTCCCTTTATAGCCTTAAAAACATTGAGGTCCTGAAGGGATACATTTATTCTGTCCCATTAGAATACAAATACTTCATCATTATATAGCCTCTTCCAAATTCTTGAACGTATTTCCCTTTCTAATTTTCTCTTGACTGGTGTTTGAATTTCAAAATTTCAACTCAGCTCTGGTCTTATCTATTCTACTGTGTCCAATTCTCCTACTGTAGGGTCATGTTCAGTTTTATAGGGTAAAATATTCTTGTTTGTAAACCTTTATCTTTTACTTTCTGAAACGTTTTGTTTTTCCAAGATCTCTTCTAATTTAAAATGATAGCTGTTGAGGCTTACTTAATTGTAACTATCATCACTTGGTATTTAATCTCTTTCTTTTTGGCTTCTTTAGAAATAAATATAATAGAAATAAAGAATAGGTTTCTTTAAACTTGCCCTAATTTGATTATGGAATTACTGGAAAGTTTTATTTTACATTTTCTCTCTGCAAGTAACCAGCGGTTTCTCTCTGTTTTCATTTTTCTCTGGTTCTAACCTATCTAGGAAGTTTCCATTCATGAGTTCTTAAACTATATCATCCAGGGTACTTTTGATTTGGGAGGGAGAGTGCCATGATTTTTAGGTAGCCTAATTTTTAAATGATCTCTTGACTCATTTTGGGTGTCAATTATTTTTTCTAATATATGCTTTATTTTCATTTATCTTTTCAACCTTTTAACTTTGATTTTATTTTGTGTTGTCTCAAGGAATTATTGCATTTCATTTGACTCATTTTAATTTTCAGCAAGTCTATTTCTTGGGTAAGTTTTAACACTTTCTTTCTTTATCTACCAATTCTCCTCTCTGTTCTTTCCTCAGTAGCTCTCACTTAAAATTACATTCTGCGTTCCTTGTTTCACTTCTTCCTAGAAGTCTTGTAATACTTGTGGTCAGTATATTCTTTCCTCTGAGGCTCTACTGTGTTTGCTGTGGTCTCTTCTAAAACTACCTTGTGGTCTTTCTTCAATCCATAGTATTCCTTCCTTGTGTTCATCATTTCCTTCTGTTTACTCATTTATTTGCAGCTTCAGTTTCTGGGCTGGGACTTTGTGCTTAAGTCAGATTCACTTTGGACATATTGGTTGGGGTGGGTGGGTTGTATTTGAACTGGGACACAATAGCTAAGACTATGCATACCCCTCTGAAAGAATTTTTAGGTTTTGGTTCTTTCTCATCAATGACCTGAATTCAGTCTGCCCTTGGCCCCTTTTCTATCTCCTACTCTTTGTAGAGATCAATACTTGGAGTCATCCTTTGCTATGACAATCATAGGCCCTAACTAAATTTCAGTTGTGCTGCTAGAGGGCCTTCCTGGAAGATCACAGATGTTTGGCTTCCCACGTGCAATTTTGGCCTTTTTTTCTGCTGTGTACAAGAATGGACTCTCCAAGTGTTGGTCTAATTCTATACTTTGCTGTGGTTTGGATCTGCCTGGGCAACAGGTACTGGGTACAATATTGGTACCCAATACTGGGCACAAAATCAGACAACAACACTGGGTACTAGCTCTGGATACACTGGGCCACCCTGTATCCTGCTATGGTTCTAGACAGTCTGCCATACCTTCTGCCAACTCTGGCTAGTCACTGCTCAGTCTCGGCAGATTTCTAGAAGTCTGTTTGTGCATTACTAGACTCATGGAAGAATTTGTAGATAGTTCTTTGGTTTACTTTATTATTTTTCTTTCTTGTGCAATTTTTAAAGCTTTGCTGGAATGTTTATGGGGGATCTGGAATCTTCTAGGTACTATCATCCTATCATTTTATCTGGAACAAATCCTTCCATTTTTGTGAGCCTCAGTTTCCTCATCAGTAAAATGGAGGTAATAACACCTACACTACCAAATTGTTCTCTGGAAAGTGACTTGTAAACTGTTACATTTGCAATACAAATGTGAAAAGCTGTTATTCCCGTTAATGAAAACCTGTGTGCTTTCACCACTGTCTTCTAAGGAGGTTACTGTATTTATGGAGCACTTAAGGAATTCAATGACATTCACTCTTCAGAAGTTGTAGGGACCAGCCTCAGGGTCCAAAACCGGGAAGGTGTTTATGGTTGGGGAGAATGTCCTCAGAGGCCTTGCTACAGTGTAGAAATCAGTTTTATAGTGAATGATCTGTGACTTGTAAAGCTCTGATATGGCTCATCTTTATTCTATCCCTCTCCCCCACAGGCATTATTCAAGCCCCATCTAAGCCAAACCAAATCTGTTCAGAAATCCCCACAAGCTCCATCTGAACTTGGTATTTCAAAGCCAGTGTAATTCCAGTTATCACATAACCAGCAGCTCATAAACATACAAGACACAATTCCTGCTTCTGGCTTCATGGAACTATTGGGAAGACATTTCTTAAAGGCACAGAATATTGTTTATCAATGTCATTTGTCAGAAGGAGAGCTCTGGGGATGACAAAGCTGGAGGAAGGCCTGAGTAGGAACTTGAGTTCTATTTCAATGCTTAAGGAAGGGTGGAACCCAAGTGGGAAGGGGAGGGAAGAGACAACGAGACTCATCCCTGATACCTGTAGGTGTACTCATTCCTCTATCCCTCTCCCCTACCTGAATCTCCAAGTCTGAAGCCCAAAAAGGGAAGGAAATTTTAAAGAAAGAGAGCTTTTCAGCTGCAGTTCTACAGTTCTTGAAATTCAGGGCCAAATCTGTTGAAAGATTAGGTGGAAGGTATTGAATAGAATTGGAAATTTGCAGGTGGGGATTTGGGGAGGCTGATTATGTTGTTGACCCAGAAGTATTCATAACTTTTCTAACTATTCAGGTCCTGACATATTTAAAATACATAAATTTCCAAGAAAAAATGAATGATATCTCCTAGATGAATTCAGACTTGAGGAATGAGAAAAAAAAAATTATCAGAATGGAGTGCACCCAGATAGACATGTCACGTTTCAGGAACAATTTGAATCTAAACAAGGATACAGAGAAAGGAAGGGTGATTTCAGCCGAGCTCAGTGAATTATTTTTGTATTCTGCCCAATCATACTTTATCTTCCCCTTCTTCTTTTTATTAATTAATTCTATGTTCAAAAGGCTCATTTGAAGAAACTTCTCTTCCCTTTGCATTGAACAAAGTTCAATTATTTATGATATAATGGATTCTGACTAGTAAATGAAAGTCTCCTTTTTAAAAAAAAAAAATAAAGGAAGTTTATAAATGTGCCCAATTGGCAACACATTATTGCTGTAATTTAATGAAGGCCATAATCTCCATCTCCCCACCCATAATAGCATAGGTATGGCTAATCACCTCTCATCAAACTGTAGATTCCTTTCCCTATTGGCACACCTCCCTCCAGTATCAGACTTAACCACACTTCTTTCTCTTTCTGGTTTTGATGGGTCTTTCCTCTGGGATTCTCGGAATGCTTCTTTCAGCTCAGAAGTAAGGTAACTTTTTGATTACTCAGTTTCATAAGGCAATGTTATTAATTTCTCAATTTGACTGAAACTCTACTTCTTCTCCCCGCTTTTCTCATTTTGGTTAGTATATATTGTCTTTAGGACTCTTAGTTATACACTGCCTTGTCATACAATGTTACATGTCTTGTCTCAAAGGCAGAGGCAATGTCTTATCCTTTTGTAGTTGGCACAGAGTTTATACAGACTGAATAAATAGTAGACAATAAATTCTACATTCTAGAAGAATGTAAGCTCCTTTAGGGAAAAGAGTCTTTTGGTATGTATGTATGTATGTGTGTGTGTGTGTGTGCGTGTGTGTGTGTGTCCTGCACCTAGCAAAATATATTGCACATAGGTGATTAATAAACTTTTGCTGAATTAAATTTGGCTAGCTGGAAGTAACTAAATATTGGTAAAAATAGATATTTTTCTTCTACCCTAAAATGAATAGCCGTGCTGGCTCTTTTGATCACTCGTCTCATTCTGTGGCTTAAATTCAAGCCTCTATTTCTACAACTACATTTGAGTGTTCTAACATGAGGTTCCTTGCTTCTCAGGGATAGGTGAACTATGGCCTGGAGCTAGGATTGATGGTCTTTTCTTTGCAACTAAAACCAAGGCAATATATACCCTAACATAGGGTATATCTGTAATCAACTTTAGAGTCCTTCTATCCAATGAATAGGTTCATCCAATGCCAAAAAAAACTGCTATCTGCCCCAAACAGTGCTAGGTATTTGGGGAAACACAGAATGAAGATAAATCATGATCTCCATCCTCAAAAAAGTGACAAAATTTTGGACAGGGCAAAACAGAGTCATCTAAAATAGCGTATTCATTCCAAGTCTCACTTTCAAGACTGGATTAGTTTCCTATTTGGATTTTCAACTTAATCGCAGAAGCATAAACAAATAGACTCACATACCAAATATTAGAGAATTGAATGGATGTTGGACGGATCCTTTGGGTTATCAAGCCCAATATTTAGTGAAAAGAAAACTTCCTTTCTAGAGTCCCAATAGTTACTTAACTAGATGCTGTTTAGTTGAAAGGCAGCAAGGTGCAGGGGAAAAGGTTGGAAATTTTGGAAGCTGGAAGTCCTGGACTTTCACTTATTTACTAAACAATCCTAGGCAAGATATTGAATTTCTGTAAGCCTCAGCTTCCTTATCTGTAAGACGTCATTAATAAAACCTGTAGTTCTAAACTAAAATTCTAAATAGTTAAAATTCTAAATTTCTTAACACTAAAATTTTAAATTCTTCATCTTGGCTTCAAGGTGACCCTGGGGATATTAAACATGCTTGTTAGTCCTACAAAATAGGAAAGGTGCCAAGTATGGACCTACAAGCGATATTTATGAACCAGCAGAGTGGGTTCAGTCACTCTTTCCCAGGAATTAGACCAACCAAAAATGATAAATTTTTTGGCCGCAGAAACTTACAACACCACCTACTAGACAAGAAGTAATTATAACCTGCATCTGTTAAGAACATGCCCACACTGATCAAGTCAAAAAATCTTTAAAAATACTATTCTTGTAGTGTCTACCACACAGAGGAGGTGTTAGGATCAAATGAGGTAATTTTTGTAAGCACCTCATAAATTGTCAAGGACAACAAATGAAAATTATTATCAAACCATTCATTAATGGGCAGCTCATTATTTCACAAAGCAACCAAACCCAATTCTTCAGAGCTCTGATTATTAGAAAGTTCTTTCTTATACAGAGACAGAATGAAGCTCCCTGTAAGTTCTGCCCATTAATTCCACCCTCTAAAAGAACATAGAATGAATCCAACACTTTTTCCTCTATGGTATCCCTTCTAAAACTTGAAGCTAGCTCTCCTGACTTGTCCCTAAGTGCCCTTTGCTCTTGATAAAACATACTCCATCCCCTAGGCAATGAGGTTCCCAGACATTTCACTATCCTGTTCACTTTGGACATTCTCATTTATCATCATTGCTTTCTTAAAAATGGCACCCTGAATGGAACGTAATACTCCATGTGTAAATCAGTGAAGAATGAGATAGGACTTTTTATTTTCTCAACTCTATTATTATAGTGTAATATTTCATTCATCCTCCAAAGTCCTAGTAAGGGAATTATTGTGTCTTGGACATGGTGGGGGTGGGCAAGCACTTATTGAATGTCTTCTATGTCCCAGGCACAGTGCTAAGTACTTTACACATATTAACTCATTTGATCCTCACAGCAATCCTGGAAGATGCCATTATTATCTCAATTTAACAGTTGAACTAACTGAGGCAGAAATTGAGTTGCCTAGGGTCACATAACTAGTGAATATCTGAGGCTGTATTTGAACTCATGTCATTCTAACTCCAATTCTGGTTCTGTATTCAGTATGTCACCCAGCTGTAACCACAGAGAACCCAGGGTGGTTAATCATACTTACAAGAGGGGTGTGCTGGAGCCAGCTCATACCAGCTCCCTAGAGCTAATTATCAAATTTTCAGTGTTAGTACTTATACCGCATAAAGCAGCAAATGCTACAAATCCTGTCTTGATGTTTTGCTTATTGATTGTCCAGACTTAAGAAAGGCATGGAGGAAATGTTAGAATGCAGGATAAACTTAAAAGTGTATCATGTCTTTTTAGAAACATGATTGTCAAACATTTGCCAGCACATTCCTGTCTGCCTGCCTAAAAATTATTTCAATAGCTTTGTGTGAAAATTTAGATGGATCTCATGAACTCTCATGAAAAACCCTGGTCTTGTTTAAATTTGAACAGTCTCTTCATTCATCATGTATTTCCATTTCATCTTAACCCTGCTATTCTATGCTTTTCAAATTGAAGATCATTCTTTCTACTAAGAAAGATGGACATAAAGTAGGAATGAGAAAGTTTTGTTTCATGTGTCATCTATTAACATCATACTATCCATCTCCAAGGAGTGAGCCTGCACAACAAAAGGGGAAATATATATATATATATTTTTTTAAATAGAATATAAACATTTTTATGGATGCTGGCACTTTTCATAAGCCTAAATTCATTCTAGGCTTTAGTATTTTTTATATTATTCTTACACATCAGTGTCATCCATTTTAATTTGTACATGGTTATGAGCTTTTCTTCCATCACACAGAACAAACACACACATACAAACACACACATATATGTGTATGCATGTAAATATGTATGTATGTATGTGTTTGTCTATATACATATATATCCTTTTCACATCATCAGAAAGGTTATTAGTCAAGTTAATTTCTTTGCATTTTGCAATTTTATTCATTCTATTCTGAATTTAGGAAATAAAATAAGCACTTTCATAACAGTAGAATAGAAAAAAAATGATTGAACATGAAACTGCAAATCTATCATGTACAACTTGATGTTCCTTTTAAATATATAGTAAATTCTATAGATCACCTTTTGTTACTTCCCTAGATGCAGATGATCCTTTTCATCTAATGTGAGCATTCCTTTATTTATACCCCATAGTATGATTCCAGAACCATTCTTATGGTATAGAGGAAAGATGGCGGTAGAGTAAGCAGATAAATAGATTATGAGTCAGAGGCATTGGATCCAAATCTATTTTTTTAATCACCTCTATGGCCTTAATCAAGTCATTAAATTATATTAAGTCTCACAGTTTCTTCCTCCATAAAATTAGAGGATATAATGAAGAATAGTTAGAGGATAATTAATAATAAAACAAATTGATAATATAAATGATGATGATGGTAAAAAGCACTTATATTTAGCACTTCAAGGTTTGTAAGTATTTTATATACATTGTTTTGGTTGAATTCTCATAACTCTTTAAGGTAGGTGCCATTATTAGAATTCCCATTTTTACAGATGAGGGAATGAAGGCTAGGAGAGGCTAAATGACTTGCTTAACCAAGGTCACATAGCTAAGAAAATGTCACAGACAGAACGGGAACTCAGGTGTCCTTGGCTAAAAGCCTAGCATTCTATTTCCTGTGACACCTGACTGCAGACACAAAGAAGTCTTAATTCTCTCTCAGCTCTCAATCTTGTATTTTTTGCTGCTAGGGAGGCAGGGTACTTTCAATTGCTTTTGACTAATCTTCTTTTATTGAATATCTGACCATAGCATCAAGCTAATTTTTCCAAAGGTGGAGAGACTATTATATATGTGTGTATTTATACTCATAAAATAAAAAAAACACACACAAAAGAAATGCATATGTATATATATATATTGTTTATGTGTAATGTGTGCAATTACGTGGATGTGTATACAAAGAAATGTATATATACATCTACGTATGTAATACATATACATACATAATTTCTTTTTGTGTTCCTTTTTCATCTAAGGGTGTCTATATACAAATACATATATGTATATATACAGATACAGATGCACATATATATTACTTCTGAATATACATACATACAAATATATCTACTAACTTGAGTTACCAGTTTTCAAGTTTCAGTTCAGATGCCACCACCAACAATCTTCTTTAAGCAGCACCTTTTTCTCTCCTATCCTTACACTCTAGTGGTATTTAGAATCAATACTACAAGACTGAGTACTTCCTTGCTCTCCAGCAGTTTCCTCTCTCGTTCCTTTCCCAGTAATAATACACACATATACAAATATAAAACATAATATAATGCAATATAGTGTAATCATGTAATATGAAAAAAAATAGGAATTCACTCCCTAGTATACTTCATTCTAACAGCCTCACTTCCCATGAGGGCTTTTCTCTCACTCTGGTGATGCCATGGCCTAATGCCATCTTGCTCTGTCCTCACCCATAATGAAGTGGGCTCTCCTGAGGTCTCTTATTCCATAAAGGTTCCATTTAGTTTTTGGATCCATGAGATTGAAAGTCTTTCTTTGAAGTCCTTTGTCTTTAGATCAATCTGTTGATACCAGTGAGTGTTTCCTTCTTTTTACCCCAGGTGAAAACCAGGGTACATGACCTGGTTTGCCAGATAGCTGTTTAAGGCTGTATTTATTATTATTCATGACTCCTCAGCACACATTGTCTTCTCTCATCATTCTTTCCTCCTCATTCTCCCTTGTGTGCTATTCTCAGTACAATACCTTTCCTTATACTACTCTTCAGAGAGGTAGAATGGAAAGATATCTTACTTTGGAGTCAGGAATTCTGCATCCAAAATCTGACTCTGAATCTAACTAGCTGAGTGACTAAAGACAAATCATTTAACTTCTTCCCCCCTCAATTTCTTCACGCCAAATGGCCATAATAGTACCAGACCTATCAATCTCACAGAGCTACCATGAGGATTGGGGCAGTTAGGTGGTACAGTGCATAGAGCACCAGTACAGGAGTCAGGAGGACCTGAGTTCAACTCTCACATCAGACAATTAACACTCACTAGCTCTGTGTCCTTGGGCAAGTCACTTAACCCCAATTGCCTCATCCTGGGTCATCTCCAGTCATCCTGATGAATATCTGGTCACTGGATTCAGATAGTTCTGGAGAAGTGAGGCTGGTGACCTGCACAGACCTCCCTCACTCAAAACAAAGTCAAGTGCAAGTCATGCCATTATTTCTCTGATGGCATGGTCTTCTTCAGCAACAAAGGACGAACACACACACACACACACACACACACACACACACATACACACACACACACCATGAGGATCAGATGACCCAATGTATGAATTGTATATTACATAAGTCCAGGCAAATGTAGAATTATTCCCTCCCGTATTGTAAGCTCCTTGAAGACAGCGATTAAGTCCTATCTATATTAATTGTCCCCTCAATACACTATAAACACACCACAAATATCTACTGACTTGAGTCATCACTTTTCAAGATCCAGCCCAAAGTCTATCTCTGACAATCTCCTCCAAGCAGCACAATTTTCTCTCTTATCCTTATACTCTGGAGGTAATCACATTCAATACCACAGGATTGAATGTTTTCTACTTCTCTAGAAGTTTTTTCTCCCCTTATTACCTGGTAAGATGGCTGAGGACAATGTCCATGCCTTATGCTCCTTTGTATTGCTTAAATGCCTGGCATAGGGCTAGAAGCTGAGAATTTAAATAAATAGATTTTGAATGATGAATTGGAGTATAACCAAATATAAGCTATGAGATGTAAAATATAATGGAAGTTGAACAAATGTAAATGATTATACACAATGTCTAGATATCTGGATAGGTGGTCTCATGCATGGAACCCAAACTTCTTAATATTGGATTGACTTTTTTTAGTTTTAGCCAGATGTTTGCTACCCTGTTTGACAGAACCATCTCTATAACTCATCCCATCCTTCCTCTATATTATGGATTATTAATCAGAAACACTCCCCTTTGGGAGTCCAGAGGGGCCTCCAATATTTTTGTTCTAAGTTAAAAACATATAAGAGGGCAGGTTCCCTAAATCCCAATAATTGTCTTAAGGATTGGTATATTTTGAAGGTTCTGGAAATGATAAGTCAAAACCAATACAGACATTTTGATATTAGGTTTTCAGAACTATTAAGTTATTTTAAAAATGTTCTGGCATAGTATATTTGTTCAATGAGCTATTAATCTGGAAAGGAAATTGAGCCACAATAAAGCATGTAGATCAGTCTGTCAAACTCAAACATAGCTATTTAAAATAATTCTAACTTATTCAAAATATCTAGCTATAGAGGGCTTGGGGTGACCTTGAATGCAAGGCTCCAGGCTTGTCCTACAGCTCCCCTGCACCACACAGGCACCAGTGTCATAGGTGATGATGTAAAACGACAGAAGAGAGAAAACTGCATTGTGCTAGTGGTCTCAAATTCATAGTGTATCTTTGAGATGGAGTAATTTGAATTTAGATATTACAAACCCTCAAAGGCACAAAAGTTCAGAGATAGCTATGACTATGAACTAAAAACTACTCGGAGTTATCAACTGGAAAGTCCCAAAGAACATCTTAACCTTCAAATTCTTTTCCTATCCATTCAGATTCCTTGATGGAGTTCCCTTCACAACTGTATATGGCACACACACAAAGAGATCAGCCATATCTATGGATAATTCATCTTTTTCTATTGTTATAATGACCAATGAATGATAAGTCGATTAACGGCCAAATGATTACTAATAATAACACCACTCATTTCTTTTGTAATGTAAAGTTTATAAATCTTTTTTCTAATGAGGTAAGTAGTATAAGCAGCTATTTTTTTCCATTCTATGAATCTATCCCAATCATATAAATAAGCAAAAAGAGTCATTCATTCACTCATACATTCCCTCAACAAACACTGCTGAATGCCTGATATGTGCATGGGCCACATGACCCAAAATGAATTCATTTAGCAGCCACCCTCCTAGAGATGAATATCTCTACATATCTAACCTGATCTTGGAATAACAGGTGATATCTGGTCTGGCAGTGCTTCATTAACATGTCTTTAAGTATCCAGGCACACCTCCACAACAGAATGGAGAATTGCAGTAAAATATTATATTCACAAAGAATTCTATTTACCTGGGGTGGGGGAAGAAGGTAATGAGAGGGGAAATTGGGATTGATTCATTGCTTGATTTACTCTGACTTATTGTATAAGTCAATCTCTGTCTTGGGATGTTAAATAACTTGCCCAAACTCTCATAGGTAGTAAGCTTCACAGGCCTACAACGTTTAAGTGGCCTACCTAAGGACATTCTTTTCAAATGATTCTTAGAAACCAGCCTTCATTAGATAGCTTTTGTGAAAAGAAAGATTTTATTCACTTATTTTCTTGTTTCTTTGTTGGTCTCTATCAGTGGAGATGTATAGGATCCGAATAACTTAAAGGCTTTGAACCTTACTATGTTGACTACAGAATTAGATCCCCAGTTCTAAGTTAGATGATAGATAATAAGATCAAACATGTGGGTGGTGAGAGAAGGATCTATACTATTTTCCATTTTTAAATAATATTTTATTTCCCCCCAATTACATGTAAAATAATTTTAATATTTTCTAATTTTAAGTTTGAGTTCCAAATTTTACCCCTTCCCCCTCCATGAGACAGTATTCTTTGTAATCACATAAAACATTTCCATATTAGTCATTTTGTGGAAGAAAATTCAAGCAGAAAACATGACAGGAAAAAAGAAAGAAAAAAGGAAGGAAGGGAAGAAGGAAGGAAAGAGAGAGGAAGAGAGAGAGAGAGAGAGAGAAAGAAAGAGAGGAAGACTATCAGTATTTTCTCGGCAGATGGTTAACATTTTTCTTCATCAGTCCTTAATGATTGATTTTTATCATTGTATTACTAAGTCATTCACAGTTGTTCATCATATAATATTGCTATAGTTGTGTACAATGTTCTCTTGGTTCTACTCACTTCACTCTGTATCAGTTCATGTAAGTCTGTCCAGGTTTTTCTGAAATTATCTTGTTCATCATTTCTTATAGCACAATGATGTTCCATTAGCATTATATACCACAACTTGTTCAGATATTACCCAATTTATGGGCATCCCCTCAATTTAAAATTCTTAGACATCACAGAAAATCTACTATAAATATTTTTCTAAAAATAGGTTCTTTTTCCTGTCTTATCTCTTTGATATATATTATTGATATTGATGGATCAAAGGGGATATAGTCTATTGTTTGGGCATTGTTCTAAATTGCTCTCTAAAATAGTTGGATTAGTTCACAACTCACCAACTCATCAGTGTTCCAACTTTCTCACATACCTTCCAATATTTGTCATTTTACTTTTCTGTCATATTAGCCAATTTGGTGGGTATGAAATGCTACTTCAGAACTGTTTTTAATTTACAATTCTCTAATCAATAGTGGTTTGGAGTATTTTTTATATGACTGTGGGTAGCTTTGATTTTGTTGTTTGAAAACTACCTATTCATATCCTTTGACCATTTATCAATTGCTGAATGATTGGTATTCTAATAAATTGACTCATTCTATATATTTAAGAAATGAGCCCTTTATCAACGATTACTATATTTTTTTCCCTAACTTTTCGCTTTCCATCTAATTTTTGTTGCATTGGTTTTGTTTATAAAAAGCTTTTGTGTACAGCAACTTATCACAAGAATAATACATTATGATCAGGTAGGATTCATACCAGGAATGCAGGTCTGGTTCACTATTAGGAAAGCTATTAGCATTATTGATCATATCAACAACAAACCTAACAGAAACCACGTGATTATCTCAAGAGATGCAGAAAAAGCTTTTGACAGAATACAGTCTGTCAAATTCCCATTGAAAACACTGGAAAGCATAGGAATAAAATAATAAGCAGTATCTATGTAAAACCTTCAGCAAGCATTATATGCAATGGAGATAAACTAGATGCATTTTCCAATAAGATCGTGGGTGAAGCAAGGATGTCCACTATCACCACTATTACTCAATATAATATTAGAAATGTTAGATGTAGCAGTTAGAGAAAATAAAGAAATTGAAGGAATTAGAATAGGCAAAGGAGAAACTAAGTTATCACTCATTGTAGATGATATGATGATATACTTAAAGAATCCCAGAGATTCAAGTAAAAAAGTACTAGAAATAACAAACAACTTTGGCAAAATTTCAGGTTACAAAATAAGCCCACACATATCTTCTGCATTTCCATATATATATATACATATAGATAGATATATCTGTGTATCTATATATCTGTGTATCTATATATCTATATCTACTAACAAAGCCCAATAGCATGAGATAGAAAGAGAAATCTCATTTAAAGCTAGAGTAGACACTATAAAAATATTTGCCAAAACAAAATCTCATTTAAAGTTAGAGTAGATACTATAAAATATTTGCCAAAACAAATCCAGGGACTATATGAACACAATTACAAGACACTTTTCACACCAATCAAGTCAGATCTAAGTAAGTTGAAAAATATTAGTTGCTCATGGGTAGGACAAGCCAATATAATAAAAATGACCATTCTACCTAAATTAATTTACTTATTTTGTGGCATACAATCAAATAATTAGATAATTATTTTCTAGAGCTGGAAAAAATAATATCAAAATTCATCTGGAAGAAAAAAAGGTCCAGAATATCAAGGGAACTAATGAAAAAAAGTGCTAGGGAAGGTGGCCTACCTCTACTAGATCTCAAGTTGTAATACAAAGCAGCAATTATCAACACCACTTGGAACTGACTAAGAAACAGAATGGTAGACAAGTGGAATATGCTAGGTACTCAAGACACAGTAGGCAATGAGTATAGCAATCTACTGTTTGATGAACAATAAGACTCCAGCTTCTGGGATAAGAACTCACTGTTCGAGAAAAATTGCTGGGAAAACTGGATAACAGTGTGACAGAAACTAGGCGTAGACCAATACCTGACACCATACACAAAAATAAAGTCCAAATGGGTACATGATCTAGATATAAAGACTGATACAATAAACAAATTAGTGGAACAAGCAATAGTGTATCAGAGTTATGGAGAAGAGAAGAATTTTGACTAAAGAAGTGATAGAAAGCATTATGAAGTGCAAAATGGATAATTTTGACTACATTAAAATGAAAAGTTTTTGTACAACCAAACCCAATGCAACCAAGATTAGGAGAGAAGCAGAAAGTTGGGAAAGAATTTTTGCAACTAGTGCCTGTGACAGAGGCCTCATTTCTAAAATATATAGAGAACTGAGTCAAATGTACAAAAATACAAGTCATTCCCAAATTGATAAATGATCAAAGGATATGAACAGGCAGTTTTCAGAGGAAGAAATTAAAGCTATCTATAGTCATATGAAAAAAATGCTCTAAATCACTGTTGATTAGAGAGATGCAAATCAAAATAACTCTGAGATACCACATTACTCCTATCAGATTAGCTAACATGACAAAACAGGAAAATGATATATATTGGAGAAGATGTAGGAGAGTTGGAAGACTAATTCATTGTTGGTGGAACTGTGAGGTGATCCAACCATTCTGGAGACCAATTTGGAACTATGGCCAAAGGGCTACAAAAATATGCATACCCTTTGACCCAGCAATACCGCTTCTAGGACTGTATCCTCAAAAGATCATAAAAATGGGAAAGGGTCTCACATGTACAAAAATGTTTATAGCACCATTCTTTGTGGGGACCGAAAACTGGAAATCAAGGGGATACCCATCAACTGGGGAACGGTGAATAAATTATGGTATTTAAATGTAATGGAATAGTATTGTGCTGTAAGAAATGATGAACATGAAGACTTCAGAGAGGCCTGGAAAGACTTAGATGATCTGATGCTGAAAGCAAGGAGAAGAACCAAGAGAACGTTGTACACAGCAACAACTGCAGTGTGTGAGGATTTTTCTGGTGGGGAAGGTAGTGGGGAGAGAAGGAGAGGGAAAAAAAATCTAAGTTATATGGTAGTGATTGTAGAACATTGAAAATAGAGAAAAAAAAGAAAAAAACTTCTTTAATTTTATGTAAGCAAAATGATCCATTTCACATTTCATAATGCTCTCTGTTTCTTGTTTGGTCATAAATCCTTCCTTTATATCCATAGATCTCATAGGTAAACTATGCCATGTTCTTCAAATTTACTTATGATATCTCCCTGTATATCTAAATTATGTACATATTTGGACCTTATCTTGGTACACTGTGAGAGATATTGGCCTATATCTAGTTTCTACTGTTTTCTAATTTTCCCGGTAGTTTTTGTCAAACAATGGATTTTCACTCCAAAATCTTGGATTGTTGGATTTATCAAACATAGATTCCTATGGTCATGTATTACTGTGCATTATATACCTAATCTATTCCACTGATGCACCATTGTATTTCTAAGTCAGTACCAGATTTCTTTTATTACCACTTTGTAATACAATTAGAGATCTGGTACAGCTAGGCTGGCTATATACTCTTCGATGGAAACCCAAAAATTAAAAAAGGGAGGTGATAGATTCCACCCAAAATGAATAAGAAGTTAATTTTGTACTTTCATGGTAGAGGAGATGTATAAATGGATGGGATGGGGTTGCAGTTAGTAAATAACATTTTAATTCAGTAAAACTATCTTTTATGTTAATGTAACAAATTTGATTAAATATTTTCATTTTTCAACCTGTTTTTTCAATATCTAAAAAATAACTAAAGCTTTAATGTATCATAAGTTGCATATTTATTTAAACGATACCCTGCAAGGGAAAACCTCAGTTTTAAAATCTGAGGCCTTTAAAGAGATTGATGTGACTTCCCAATGGTTTCCTTATTATCAGGTACTAGTAAGGAAATCCCTTCCAAACCTCCTTGCAAGTAGCAGTCCTATGTGAAGCCTATAGCTCCAGAAATGAGCTACAAATATAATGAATGAAGCAAGAGAAATGTTCTGGGGGGTGTTAAACAAAAGAAAAACTAAAGTTTGATGAAAGAAAACATTTCCTAACAATAAACATGAGACTAAAGGAATGGGCTGCCTGGGGTGATACTCTCTTCTCTCAGTTGAGGACTTCAAGGAAATTGAAGGATTGTATTGACTTGAAGTCTTCAGGGAATGTGCCAGATAGACTGACCCATAGTAGGCATCTAATCAATGTTTTTTGAATCATTGATTGATTGATGATCTCTTATCATTTAGAATATTAAGTGAATTCTTGTTCAAGTATGGATTGTACTGGATGGCCCCTGACATCACTTCCAACACTGATCTTCTGGGATATACTCTTGCAGGTTGGGACATCCCTCACTAGATTTCAGATGACGTCTCAAAGAAAATGAAAACATTTACTTGAAAAGTTGCAGAATTCTCACCACCTGGATTTTACTCCTTCAGATTTAAATGGTAAAAATCAAAATCTAAGCCTGTTGAACACTGTCCTTCATTACTTCATGTCTTTATGACAACATATGGTCCAGCACTTGACTTTGCTGCAATTATTGCAACAGAGAGCTGGATAAGATACTCTTAAGTGCAGCAGTTTATTCTAGAGAGATGTACAAACATAAACCTTGATTATTGCAGGCTTCTATGGAACCTCAGCCCTAACTACAGAAGTCTTTCTTCTTCATCGAATACATATTATGCATGCATTGTTATTTCCCATTTTGATCTCTATATTCCAATGTCCCAGTTTACTGATTAATAACTATAATTATTCATTGAAGGCATAAACTGAAATTATTTCCTTTCTCAAACACAATAGACAATATGCCTAGAGATTTTAAGATTACTCTTCATTCAGATTGGAGCTTTGGAAGTTCAACTGAAGTTGCCATGAATGAGCTATCTGACAATACCCTGACAGGAGGTGAAATAAGGGATGGTTTTATTTCAACTCCACTGTATTTGGATGAAAGAAAGAGACACTATAGAACCTATTATTTATAAGCATTAAGTATAAGCATTTTTCTTTAAGCTACTTTTTCTCTCAAATTCATATTACAAAGCTTGCAAAATTTCATATATCCCCTTTGCTTTATTAGGTATTTGGCAATTTTTTCTATTTCAATCAGGTGATGGTGAATACAAAATAAATCCTTTCCCCTCTCTAGATAGAAGGATTTTAGGAAAGTCACATGATATAATGATCATATTGTTATCAAATTATTCCTGATCATGTCAATCCTGGGGCAATGTTAAGATCCCAGAGGGAATCGATTTTATCAACGTTTATTGAATATCTATCAATGCAGAGACAGTGGCAATCAACCCTGAAGAAAACTGAAATCAGTGAAATATATTTTTCCTCCCTTCAATCCCCACCTGCCCTATTATTGTCTCTGTTCTGCCTCCTGACTCTCCTGTCTTTGTAGTACCAGAGTTGGAAGACACTTTAGAAGTCATTAAATCAAACCCTCTCATTTTACAAATGAGGAAGCTAAGGTATATAAAGCCTAAGTGAATTCTGCAAATTCATATATTTAGTAAGCATATGAGGTAGGATTGTAACTCAAGTCTTCCTTATTCTAAATCCAGTGTTTTATCCATTATACCATACCACCTGGGTTCAAATCCTGTGCTCTGTTTCCATATTGCCATTTTCTCAATGAATGACCAGCTCAGTCCCATCAAATAATTTAATTTTAACAGGAAATAGTCCTTCTAAATACAGAATCTTTGATGGAAGAATTATAGATACCTTACTAGGTCTGGGAAATTAAGACAGCAGGAATGTAAACAGAGAACATAGGTATGAATCTGATATGATATTCAAAACACTAAAATTAAGAGGTGAGGAAAAAAGGATGCACTGAAAGAAAGGGGAAAGGTAGAGGTAGAAAGGAGTAAATTATCTCACATAAAAGAGCTTTTACAGTGGATGGGGAACATGGGGGTTGGTGTATGCAATGGTTGAAACTTATTCTCTTTGGAACTGGCTCAAAAAGGGGATAACATACAAATTCAGTTGGGTATATAAATATATCATAACTTAAAGGGAAGTAGGAGAGGAAGGGAATAAGGA
The DNA here is from genome assembly GCA_023548195.1 of Bettongia penicillata ogilbyi. NCBI lineage: Eukaryota > Metazoa > Chordata > Mammalia > Diprotodontia > Potoroidae > Bettongia > Bettongia penicillata. The sequence continues at coordinate 2,820,162 of JAJHZJ010000164.1, read as the reverse complement.
AGTAGAGGAGAAACGATAAAAGGTAGAGAAGATTGGGAGAGCTGGTGGTCAGAAGGAAAACACTTTTGAATATCAAGAAGGAGAGAGAGAGAGAGAGAGAGAGAGAGAGAGAGAGAGAGAGAGAGAGAGAGAGAGAGAGAGAGAGAGAGAGAGAGAGAGAGAGAGAATCATAACTGTGAATGTGAATGTGATAAACTCTCCTATAAAATAGCAGGTAGTAAAGTAGATTAGAAACCAGAGTCTTACAATATATTGTTGATAAGAAACACACTCGAAGCAGAGACACACATAGTAAATGTAAAGGCCTAGAGAAGAATTTATTATGATTCAGCTAAAGTAAATAAAGCAGGGGTATCAATCATGATCTCAGAAAAAGCAGAAGCAAAAATAGATCTAATTAAAAGAAATAAGTAGGAAAACTACATCTTGCCAAAAGTCACTATAAATAATGTTAAACATATATGCATAAAATGGTACGTCATCCATTTTTTGGAGGATGATAAATTGGAAGAAGTTTACTCTGAAGAATGTCTGGGGGACATTTCTAAAGTCTCAGAATTACTTTGTGGAGAAAAACTATCATCATCTCCAACAAAATGACCTTTGTTGCCTTTGTCCATGACTGGAATAAGTAGACCACACATCATACTCCTATTGCTATATTTAATTGCACATTTTAAAGCTTTGACAATTCAGGCCTGATCCTTATATTCAGAAAAGGTTAGAAGGTTGTGAGACAACTCTAGCAATTCCCCCCTTTTCTCATATAACCAATCTTGCAGAAATATCAAGGAATTACGGATATGGGAGAACATTTTGAAGTTGGGTACTCTTCAGATGCTTTCTCAGCTTCCCTCTTTATTCTCCTTTCTCCTTTGAGCTTATGAGTCATCTGTCTCATTTCAGGATGTCTCTGATTTTAAAAAAAATACATTTTCACCTTAGTCATGTTGTAAAGAAGAATTAGAACCAATGGGAAAAACCATGAGAAAGGAAAAAAAAAGAAATTGTATGCTTCAACCTCCATTCTGACTCCGTAGTTCTTTCTCTGGAAATGGATAGTTTTTTCCATCATGAGTCTGTTGAAATTGTCTTTTATCCTCATATTGGTGAGAAGAGTTAAATCTGTCAAAATTAGTCATCATGGAGTGTTGCTACTACTGTGTACAATGTTCTCCTGATTCTGTTTGCTTGACTCAGTATCTGTTCATGTAAATCTTTCTAGTATTTTTCTAAAGAATTATTTCTTATGGAGCAATAGTATTTCATTACATTGATATACCACAACTTGCTCAGTCATTCTCCAGTTAATAGGCATCCCCAAGTTTACAATTGTTAGGCACCAAGCATCAAAAATCTTAAAGGAAAAGTTGAATGAGTTATAGGAGGAAATAGAAGGTGAAACCATACTGGTGGGGGACCCCAAATTGTTCCTTTCAGAACTAAATAAATCTAACCAAAACTAGACAAGAAAGAATTTAAGGAAATGAAAAGAATTCTAGAAAAGTTAAATATGATAGACCTCTGGAGAAAACTGAATGGGAATAGAAAAGAATATACATTTATTCTCAACAGTACAAGGCACTTACACAAAAGCTGACAATGTATTAGGGCAAAAGAAAAATCCCTCAAAATCAAATGCAGAAAAAGCAGAAATATTAAATATATCATTTTCAGCTCATAATGCAATAAAAATTACATTTAATAAAAGGACACAGAAAACAGCCCTTTATTTCATAAAGGATTATAGGTTAAAAGTTAATTGGAAACTAAATGACCTAATCCTAAAAAATGAGTGGGTCAAAGAATAAATCATAAAAACAATAAATAATTTCATTAAAGAAAATGACAACAAAGAAACAACATACCAAAATTTATGGGATGCAGCTAAAGCCATACTTAAGGGAAGATTTATATCTCTAAATGTTTAAATAAATAAAAGAGAAAATGTGTAAATCAATGAATTGGGCACCCAACTAAAAAAAATAGAAAAAACATAAATTATAAAACTTCAATTAAACACCAAATTGGAAAACTGAAAATTTAAAGAAGATTAATAAAATTGAAAGTAAGAAAACTATTATGTTAATAAACAAAACAAGAGCTAATTAATTTAGTTTTAAAAAGAAAGATGAAAGCCATATTAATAGTATCAAATATGAAAAAGGCAAATTCACCATGAGTAAAAAATGAAATTAAAGCCATTATTAGGAGCTATTTTACTCAATTTATGTTAATAAATCTACCAATCTCAGCAAAACAGATGAATATTTAAAAAATATTTCCAAAAATATAAATTGCCCATATTAATAGAAGAGGAAATAGATGAATTAAATAACCCAATCTTAGGAAAAAGAAATCAAACAAGTCATTAATGAGCTACCTAGAGAAAAATGTCACCAGGATCAGATGGATTCACAAGAGAATTCTACCAAACATTTAAAGAAAAAAAAATTACTATATAAGCTACCTGGAAAAACAAGAAAGAATCCTTCCAAATTCCTTTTATGATACAAATATGCTAATACCTAAGCCAGGAAGAGCAAAAACAAAGAAAGAAAACTATAGATCAATTTTCTAATGAACATTGATGCGAAAATCTTAAATAAAATACTAGCAAGGAAATTACAGCAATGTATGACAAAGATCATACACTATGACCAGGTGAAATTCACAACAGGAATGCAGAGCTGGTTCAATGATAGGAAAAATATTAGAATGATTAGCCATATCAGTAACAAAAACCAACAGAAATCATTTGATTATCTCAACAGATGCAGAAAAATTTTGTGATAAATGTATCATTCATTCCTATTAAAAACAATAAAACATAGTAATAAATGGAGTTTTCTTTAAAATGATAATTAGTATCTATTTAAAACCATCAGCAAGCATTATCTATAATGGGGGTAAGCTAAAAGCATCCTCATAAGATCAGGGATAAACTAAAGATGCCAGGATGCCTAACATCACCACTATTACACAATATTGTACTAGAAATGCTAGCTATAGCAAGAGAATAATAAATGAATTGAAGAAATTACAATAAGCAATGAAGAAATAAAACTGTCCCTGTAGATGCTTAGAGAAATCTAGAGAATCAACAAAAAATCTCATTGAAATAATTAATAACTTTAGCAAAGTTACAGGATATAAAATAAACCAATATAAAGCATAATCATTTCTATATATTACCTACTAAGTCCAATAGCAAGTGATAGGAGAAATTCCTTCTCCTATTCCACTCAAAATAACTATAAACAATATAAAATACTTGGGAGTCTACCTGCCAAGACAAACTCAAGAACTATATAAAAACAATTACAAAACACTTTTCATAACGTCATTTCTAAAAAGTGGAAACATATTAATTGCCCATGGGTAGGCTGAGCCAATATAATAAAAAGAATAACTCTATCTAAATTAATTTATTTATTCAGTGCCATATCAAATTACAAAAAAAAAAATTCATAGAACTAGAAAAATAATGACAAAATTCATTGAAAGAACAAAAAGTAAAAAATATCAAGGAAATTAATGGGAAAAAAGTGAAGGAAAGTAGCCTAGATGTACCAGATCTCAAATTGTGTTACAAGACTGTGATAACAAAAACAATCTGGTATTGGCTAAGAAATAGATTGGTGGATCAGTGGACTAGATTAGGTACACAAGCAATAGTAGGAAATGACCATAGCAATTCAGTGTTTGACAAACCCAAAGATCCAAGATCTGGGGACAAGAATTCATTATTTAATAAAAGCTATTATAAAAACTGGAAAAGAAAAAAGTAACACACAAATTAGATACAGATTAGCATCTTACACCATGTCCAAGATAAGATCAAAATGGGTACATACTTTAGACATGGAGAGGGATGCCATAAGCAAATTAGGAGACTATGGAATAATTGACTATTAGATTTATGGAAAAATGAATAAATTAAGACCAAACAAGGAATAGACAGAATTACAAGATATAAAATGGATAATTTTAATTATATTAAATTTTAAAAGATTTTACACACAAAAACCAATGTAGCCAAAATAAGGAGGAAAACAGAAAGTTTTGGGGGAAAAACTTACAGCAGATAAATATCTCTTTCTCAGTTATTCTGCAATTAATTAATGGTCAAAGATATGAACAGGCAGTTTTCAGACAAAAAAATCAAGGCTATCTATAGTACTATGGGGAAAAGTATTCTAAATCACTGTTGATTAGAAGAATGCATATTAAAACAACTCTGAGGTACTACTTCACACCTATCAGATAGCTAATATGATAAAAGGCTAAATTATCAATTTTGGAGGGGATATAGGATCATTGGGACACTATTGTACTGTTGATATTATGACCTGATTCAACCATTTTGGGGAACAAGTTGGAACTATGATCAAGGGGCTATCAAACTGTGTATAGCCTTTGACCCAGAAGTACCACTACCACATGTATATCGCAAAGGGTTTTTTAAAGGAAAATTGTACAAAAATATTTGTAATAACTCTTTTCCTTTTGGCTAATGATAAGAAATTGGCTAATGATAACTCTTTTCCTTTTGGCTAATGATAAGAAATTGAGGGGATGTCCACCAATAGAGGAATGCCTGATCAAACTGTTGTATATGATTGTAAGAGAATAGTATTCAGTTATAAGAAATGATAAGAAGGATCTTTGCAGAGAAGTCTAGAAAGACTGACATGAACTGACGCAGAGTGAAGTAAATGAAACCCAGAAAGCATCGTATATAGTAACAGCAACATTGTAGGACAATCACTGTTGAATGATAGCTATTCTCAGCTGATTCTCATTGATCCAAGACAATTCCAAAGAATTCATCATGGAACGTGCTATCTAGAGAAAGTCTCTAGACTCTAGAGAAAGAACTGATGAAGTCTTATTGCAGATAGAAAAATACTATTTTTTCACTTTCTTTTCTTTTTATTTTTGGTCTTTTGCTTTTACAACATGACTAATATGGAAATACGTTTTCCATGATTGCTCATGTATAACCCATATCAAATTCCTTGCTGTCTCAGGGAGGGTGAAAAAGAGGGAAGGAGGTAGAGAATTTGGAAACTCTAATTTTAAAAAATATTAAAAATTGTATTTATATATAACTGGAAAAATATTTTAAAAAATAGGTCTGAAAAAAAATGCTTGCACCTGACAACCTCAGAATATGCTACATGGTAGCTGCCTACTCTAACTACTCAAGAAGCTGTTCACGTATAAAATAATAGGCTAGAATTTTATTTCTACTTATATGTTTCCCCTGCTCTCCAGTAACAATGTCACCATCTAAGATTAGTCTCTTTTCACCACTCAGTTACTGAATTGTAATATCCTCCTACTTAGTGTCAGTGTTTCTGACCCCAAACTTCCCATTTCCAATCTATCTTCCATAGAATTGCCAGGTTAATATTTCTAAAGCACAAATTTGACCATGTCATTCCTGTACTCAAGAAACTTCATTAGCTCCCTATGGCCTCTGGGATAAATACAAGCTATTCTGTTTAGCACCAAAAATCCTTTATATTATAGCTTCCGTTAGATTTTCTAGACTGATTTCACATTACTTCACTGATCCACCCTATGTTCCAGGTCAACTGGCTTACTTGTAAGGTTTAGAACACTCCATATCCCATCTTCAGGAAAGCACAGATTCTTCCTCCAGTCTGGTTTACTGTTTTTCCTTACATCTGCTTTTTGAAATGCATTGCTTCATTCTAGGGTCAGTTCCAGAATCACATCCTAGAGAAAGTCTTACATGATAACTCCAGCTTTTTGTATTTCTTCCTATAAGATAAACTTATCCTATGGATGTGTGTTTTGGTTCTTGAATGCTAGAAAGGTTTGGAGGATGTCCCTATTAACAGATTGCATGTGGTTTCTGTGGTCTAAACTTGTTAGAAACAGAGAGGTTCATCTTCAATTACTTCATGATCATTCTTTTTGGGAGGCCATGGCAATCCATAAAACAAATAAAAATACAAAACAGATATTATATTTCAAGAAATTTTCTAAGAAAACGGTTCAAATCTTTTAGATCTAGAAAGTAAAGTGAAAACAGCAAGAATCCACTAGGTACACCATGAAAGAAACTTTGAAATGAAAACTACTATAAATATTATAACCCAAATCCAGAACTTTTGAAACCAAAAAAAAAAAATACTTCAAGCAGCTAGAAAAGAAAAAAAATCAAATACCAAGGAGCCACAATCTAGATCATACAATATTTAATAGCCACCACTCTAAAGAAGATGAAAACTTGGAATATACTATTCCAGAAAGCAAAGAATATAGAATTACTATCACACATGGCTTACACCTGAAAAATAGATCATAATTATAGGTTTGGGCTAGAAATAGATCATGAATGAAATGGAAGACTTCTAAGAATTTTTATGAAAATAACTGAGGTACATAGTCACTCTAACATGCAAAGACAGGAGTCTAGAAAAACATTTTAAAAAATAAACATGAGCAAACATTAATAAGGGACTAAACAAGAATAGACTATTTAAACTCTGTATTGGGTACATATGTCCCCTCAAACATAAACATCACTGGGATAAAATTAAAATTTAATTAGACAAAGGGACTGAAAAAGATTTTAATTCTATTTTGATAATCCTAAAAAAATATAAAAAGGAAAAGAACAACATGGTATGGGGTAGGAAGAAGGAAAAAGGATATAGAAATTTGTGGCATAATTTGGACATGAAAGTAGAAATGGAAAGGGAATGAAGAAGATGGGAGATGATACGCATCTGAACTGATCAAAGGAGGGGAATATATATATATATATATATATATATATATATATATATATATATATATGTTTGGGCACAGAAATGCATTTTCGCTCAGCTGAGAATCAAGAGAGAAAGGGGAGAAAGCATGGAAAGGAGTAAGAGGAATGACAAATTAAAGGAGCAATTAGTCCTAAGTAAAAGAAACACTGATGAGAGTTGAGAACCCCAAATATTGTCATCTATTGTCTTATGTCCATTAGGAAAGAGGTTATCAAATGGGTAATACCTGAATCAGTACTTGACTTTTATCTGCATACAATTTTTTAAAAAATGATTTTTCATTGCCATTTTTAATAAGATCTTCATTTTCCTCACAGAGAGCCATCCTACAAAATATTTTTTTTAAATGAAAGGGATTAAAAATGAAGGAAAACAAATCAACATATATGAAAGTGATTACTATAGGAAAAGTATTAGATCCATGAACCCTGACCTCAGCAAAGGAGTGGAGTGAGATATTTTCTTATACCTCTTCTTTATTATTCTTCACTGTTTCTTCTCATCTCTTTTGTGGTTGTTACTTCACTTTACACTGTTGTAGTATATTGGTGTGTATATTGTTTTCCTGACTCTGCTTGATTCACTTTCCAACAGTTCATATAAGTCTTTTCATGATTCACTGAATTCAAGATGCTCTTTGTTTCTTATAGTATTATTCCATTACATTTGTGTGGCACAATGTGTTTAGCTGTTTCCCAGTTGATGGATATCTATGGTGTTTCTAGTTCTTTTCACCAGAAAAAAAATGTTACTATAAATATTGTGTTGTATTGAAAGCCTTTCTTTTCATTCAATAACCTCCTTTGGTTATATGCTTAGCAGTATAATTTCTGGATGAAACTGCCTGTCTTTTTTTAATCAATGACTTGGATAAATATATAAATATCATTCTTATCTAACCTGCATAGAACACAAATATTGGTGGGGAAGGTAGCTAAAATAATAAATGAAATTTAGAATCATAAAAAGATTTTTAACTGCTCAGAACAATGGATTAAATTCAATAAGATGAAACTTAAATGGACAGAAGCAAACTATTATGATTAAGTTTAAAAACATCAACTCAACATGTACATCAACAGAGAAGTATAAGTAGAAAGTAGCTTTATTTTATAGAAAAAGATCTGGGTGTTTCAGTTGGCTAAAAGTTCAATATAAATCAACAGAGAGATACAGAAGGAAAAAATGTATATATAATCTGAAAAAGATTAAGAATGACATAGCGGCCCCAATTAGAAGAGTGATAACCTCACTGTATTTTGTTTTGGTCAGACAGTATTTGGAATGTTATGTAAAGTTCTGAGTATCACATTTTAGAATTTATGTTCATAAGCTAGAAATTGTCCAGAAGACATACTACACAAAAATTAGTTGAATGAATTGGGGAAGATGAGCTCGAAGAGAAAATTTAGAGTGAACTAAATAGCCATCTTCAAGTGTTAATGACTGTCATATAAAGGAAAGAACAAATTTATTTTCTGTTGGACCCCCACAGGCAGAGTTATAACCAATGAGTTGAAGCAGCACAGAAGAAAATTAGACTTCATATAAGGGGGAAAAGGACTTCCTAACAGGTATAGCTATTCAACAGTGAAATTGGATCTCTTATGAGATAGTGGATTCTCCTTTAAAGGGGGTCTTCAAGCAAAGGTTACATGGTCATTCATTAGAGATGGTGTCATGAAGACTTTCTGATTGTGGAAAACAATGAGTATAACTCTGAAATGCTACAATTATGATTCTGAGATAATTTCTGTCTTTGGGGATCTTGAAAAGCCTTCAATAATTAGGAATAGAAAATCTGACCTTGTAGTTATGTTGTCACTTTTTCCATGTCCCACAAGAGGGGACATTATAGATGTAACATTTTTATATACAAACATATACATATGTATATATATATCATATATTTCTTTAAATAGCTCTGATATTACTTATAAAATTGTCCTTAACTCCTTTCTTTAAAACTGTTGTTAGTGTGCCTTATATATTATAGAAGGGGCTTTGGCAGTTGAAATAACAGTCAACTAACAGGTCGTTTCTGAGTTCTTATATTACACTCATCACTCCTCTACTAGTCACTGATGGGAGTGCACAGGAAGGTTTCAGAATTTCTCTTTGACCTGTGATCAATTTCCACTCTGGTTCTTAGAATAAGAAAGCTAAAAATTGGAAGTCTAAGAGACTTCTTATAAATGAATGGAGGTAAAGTCTACTTCAAGAAAAAAAAGTAAAACTCAATGTATCATAGGTTGAAATATTCATCCATTTTAAGATGACTATCCACTGTTGACCTCCACTCAGGCTTCTCTTTCCCTAAGAAAAAATATATTTTTAAAAGAATGTAAGTTCTTGAAACATAAATACCTAGAATTTAGACCAAATTTTGGAACGTCTCCATTATTTCCCACAGTGAGCATCTTGATGACATTGATTATAACAATAATTTAAGTTATATTCTTTGATCACTTTCCTTTGTGATTGTATACTATAATACTAACCTTATAATTATGAGTAATATTTGGCCTGGATTTTGCCTAGAGCTGGAGGTATTACCGTTGTCTAATATTGAGTTGTTTCACTATAGTAAGAGAACCATACAAGCTAGGGATATAATGGGAGGAAATTCCTTTATCTTTGTCAACCTTTGTTATTAGTAGTGTCAATTTAAATCTATTATTGATAAAATGGACTGTATATTTGTTATACAGGGCTAAGAATTTGGAGAACAAAGAAGGAAATGCTGTGACATCTCCCAAGAAGTCAGAATGCTCAGATGAAAAAGCGTTAACAAAAAAATGCTTTAATCATCAAGCAATATCAAAGAAGTCAGCTCTAATCAGAAGGGTTAAGTGCTGCACGGTGATATATTAGTCTGCAGATAGAGAGAGGCAGGCAAAGGAGCACAGGTGATTTGGAAGAAATATTTTTGTATAGGAGTTTGTGAAACATTCATTGGTATAGATGAAAGAATGCTGAACAACCCTGTGAGAAATGTGGGAAAAATATTTCTCATCTGAATTAAAGAGACTATTTTAAAATATCTCCTTTGTCATTATTCAAGAATCCAAATATCTTCATGCTCAAGCATACTGCTATACTTGACTATAGACCTTAAAAAGTCACAAGCATCTTTGGGATCTACAGAAATGAGATTTAAAAAGTGGCCTTTATATCTTGGACAGTATTAGATTTCAAGCAATGGCCAAAAGGAAGACTAGCATTGGACCTTTGGAACGTATGCATTTTCTAAATATGAATCAAATACCCACGTAGGAAAGGGAAACTGCTTATAACGGGTTAATTTTATGTGTGCAAGTGTATGTAAGTCCATCACCTTCTCTATAGTAAAAAGCTTTGTGGGCAAGGTAGTGATGGTTCTTTATGGCTGGCAGAAGAACTGGATATAAAAACATAATCAATCTGAATAGGGTATAAAATGCATACTAGCCTGAGTCATCAGAAAACAAAAGGGGACATTAAGAGGTAGAATGTATAGGTTATCCAGTAAGAGCTTCACAGTGTATGGAGTATGTCAAGAGAAAGTCATTAGCAAGTGGGGTGAGGCTGGTATGAGTAAAGGCTCAGACACATGCATATAATTCATATAAGTCATTCGCAAAAATATGTATCTGCAAAAAAAAGTCAAACATGGCTGAATTGAAAGGAAAATGCTAAATTTGGGCAAATAGCTGCTTTTGAGTCCTATATGATGCCACTAATGGACCAGAATACATTTTTCATTCTTCCATTGGATGTGCTGGTGTCATGCAACCACAGTCAAAGACAAAGTCCCCAAATAGCCAAGTGACACAAGAAAACCCAAGAATTCAATGCCTGGGAACAAATGGAGAAATAAAAACATATGGGAAGAGAATGCACATCCTCACAAATGTCGAAGAACGCCTTACCTACAGGGAATGGAGAAATATCAGAAAATATGATATGAATTTTAGTTACTAAGTATGCCTATTAGCAGTTAATACTTCTGAACATTCCTCTAAACTATCCCAGTAATAGGAAAAACAAAGCAAACAAACAAAACACACCAAGAATTTCAATGGGTTAATAACTCAAAAATCGTTTTTTACTCATAAAATTAAATAATATTCCCTTAGGTTTGTTGATTGTCGACATGAATTTATCCAAGCTAGAGAGGATGATAGAGTTTTAGGATTAGAAGAAATTGTATAAATCATGGTAAAGCTCCTATTGGAATTCCTTTTGAACAGGGATAATTTCCTTTTTACTTGCGTTTACTTACATTGCCTGGAACAGTGCCGAGGACTTAACGAGTACTTTATCAATTCTGTTTATTGATTAATTGATTTTATAGATAAGGATGCTGAGAGATATTTCCAATATCAGTCAAGTAATGAGATTATCAGAGCAAAGATTTAAATTCAGTTTTTAATATCTCCAGATCATTTACACTAGAGTATTGCAAGCAACCACTCTTTAGAAAAAGAAGCTAGTTTACCATGAAATAAATGTCTTACAGAAAATGCTTAGGGCTGAATTTGATGAAATATAAGGAGTCAAGACAAACATAATCATAAACTAAGCTCCCCAAGTCAAGTAAATAAAGTGTTAAAAATAAGAGGAGCCAAGTTATACAAAACCCAACTAGTGTTTCTATACCCCAACATATAGCTTGGTCTGGAGCACTGTGAGTAAGGGCATGGCCAGCTTCAACAGGGTACTATTGTTTTTGGCTCTAACACATTTGTAATATAGTTCTGTTGGCAGGCACCATGCCTTTCAACACTACACTGGCATTTTTATTACTATTCAATACTTTCACAAAAATCCCCCACCTCCTTTAAGTATCAAAACAATTAATTAATGAGTAGCTCAGATGTTTTCATGCTTTTTAACAAAAGACAATTTTAGCCCACTTTCTTTTGAACTGTTAACTCATTATTGCAAAGTTGAAAAAAATTACACTGGATATAATAACGAGGTTGCCAATTTGAAGGGCAAAACAGTTGTGGACAATCATCATATAATGTTGAAAATAAGATTAAAAGATGAATTGGATTGGTTAGTCTGTTACCCAGCCCTAACAACCAAGTATTGCCTTTCCAAAAAAACAAAAACCAAAATCAGTCCGATTAGGCCAGTGGTTGTAAGCTGTATTTCCTTCATCAATCACATATTTTGGCATCACTAAATCTGAGACATAGAAGGGAATTCATAGGTTTGACAGTTTAGCTAAGAACTGAATAAGAGTACTCTCTACAAAATACCTGATGAGCAGTCATTTTTTTTTTATGAATATGTCTATAAAGGAGAAACCCACTATTTCCCAAGGAACTTTTGGATGGCTATAATCATTAGGAAGTTTTTCCTTGAAATTTGTATCTGATGAGTGGCCGAGTGAAAATGGCAAAGTTACATGAAATGTATGATCCAGCTCCTCCAACTGAACTTTTGTACAAAAATCTAGAAAACGCACAAGACTGATTTCTGACCAGTAAATCCAAAAAAAAAAAAAAAAAATCACAGTGAGTCATCTTTCTAGCCTTAATTGGCATAACAAGACATATCATTCTGTGGACACTAGGGATTAGATCTGGTCAGGAGTGCACTGCATGGAGCATTCAAGTACCCAGGGACTGAGAAGACTGACACTTTATATGAGAGTAGAAAGCACCCAAGGAGGAAGAGGACTCATGGGTTCCCTGAGTTTGTGAAGGGTACAAGAATGGGTACCATCTGGCAGCTCTGTACCTCACTACCCAGGTCTGAGTCACAAATCTAGAATGTACTGAGAGGAGGGCTTGGACCGAGGTATGGTATAAAGGAACAGTCATTGGTCTTAGCTGTGTAATGAGTGTGTGACAAGTTAGATGAAAGCAGCAGGTGTGGATCTCAGACACTAGGAGGAGAGCAGGGAGTCAGTTCTACCCTCTAGTTCAGACGGAAGCCTACAGTAGGATAACCAAATCCGAGCTGACCGGTAACAGCTGAGTCCAGTCAGAGTATACTGGAACTTCCAACTGAAATTTGATACCTTAAAAATTGTAGGTTCTTGGTCTTAGCTATCCCAGAAATTGAAAAATAACACAAAACTCAGTATGCCCAGAAAAGGAGGTCCCAAGAGAAGTATCCCAATTCCTATACCTTACCCCTGAACCTGTTTGTAAGATAAAGTCTGATATCAAGAAGTTGGTGGAAATAATGAGCAAACAAACAAACCAACTTAAAAGAAGTATTATACACAAAGAGAATCTTAAGGCACAAACAAAAGAAGAGAATAACTCCAGAGCATCTCTAAGTAAATTAAAAAAAATGAAAACTGGGCAAAATTTAAATCAGAATTCATGGAAGAGATAAGATGGGTTTAAATGTTATTTTAAAAGCAAATGAAAATAGGAGAGGGAAAGAAATTGGAAAGTAAAGAAGATATGGCAGAAATATATGGAAAAAGAATTAACAAGCTTAGAAAAGAGATACAAAATCTTACCAAAGAATACATATCAATAAAAATAGAATTGCGCAAATATAAGCTAATAATTCCATTATACATCAAGAAATACTAAGACATAGTTGAAAGATTGATAGAAAAGGTACACATAATGTGTTTCATAGCAAAAACAACTGATTTGGAAAATATAATGAGGAGAAAAAATAAGAATCAATGAAGGATCTGAATTTCAGGACCCCCCCAAAAAAGCGAGCTTACACATATTTCAAGAAATTTAAAATAATTGTTTTGAGATCTCTTAGAACCAGAAAGCTGAGAGGAAATACAATTTACTCCTGAAAGAAATTCCAAAATAAAGATTCTCAGGGATAATATAGGCAAAACTTAGGGATTCCAAGACAAAGAAACAAAGCTGTAAGCAACTGGAAAGAAAACAAAACCCCATAAATTATACAAAATAAAGAAAGAGGGGTCTTAGGAGATGATGAAAAGAAGTGTGAACAGAATCAAGTGACATAATTCTGGTGTGCAGAGTGTGTGTTTGTCCTTCATTGCTGAAGAAGACTAAGCCCTCAGTGAAATGATGACATGACTTGCACCTGACTTTGTTTTGAGCGATGAAGGACTGTTCAGGTCACCAGCCTTACTTCTCCTCCAGAGCCATTTGAACCCAGTGCACTTTACAGAAACCTTAACCCTGCTGCACTCTGAAACTGAAAGGGCTCCTGCCTTAGTGTTCCTCTTGACCCTCCTAGCTTTAGAGTGATTATCAGTAGTAACTGTTCCTGTTTCCCACCCAACCTGATGTCTTTCTTTTTCTTGTCTTCATTAAAGGGGCCATACACTGGCTACTTTTTAAACAGCACTATTCAATGAACAGGAGTTGCTTCACCCTAAGTGAGTACCTGCAAAGACTTTGGCCTAAAAGGCCCAAAGTCTCCCAGTGCATCCTAATGAATATCTGGTCACTGCATTCAGATGGCTCTGGAGGAGAAGTGAGTCTGGTGACCTGTACAGCCCTTCCTCACTCAAAACAAAGTCAAGTGCAAGTCATGCTATCATTTCTCTGATGGCATGATCTCCTTTGACAACAAAGGATGAACACATACACACACACACACACAAAAAGATTTGGCTTCAGGAGGGAAGAATATACACACTCAATTGGATATGGAAGTTTATCTTACCCTACAGGAAATCAGAGGAGAAGGAAATAAGAGAGGGGGATGATAGAAGGGACAGCAGATTGGGGGAAGGGGCAACCAGAAGTATACACTTTTGTAGAGGGACAGGTAAAAGGAAATAATAGAATAAATGGATGGTGGGACATGATAGCGGAAAATATAGACTTTTCCAACATGACTGTTTTTATATGACTACACATGTATGACCTGTATCAAATTGCTTGCCTTCTAGATGACTGTGGGTGGAGAGTAGGGAAGGGAGAGAATGTGGAACTCAAAACTTTAAAAATGCAAAAAAATTGTTTTTACATGCAACTAGAAAATAAGACACATAGGTAATGGGGTATAAAAATGTATCATGCCCTACAGGAAAATAAAAGGGAAAGGGATGGGTGGGGGTGATAGAAGGGAGGGCAGATTGGAGCAAAAGGCAATCAGAATGCATGTTATCCTGGGATTGGGGATGGAGGGAGATGGGAAGAAAATTTTAAATTCAAAATTTTGTGTAACTGAATGTAAAAACTGAAAACAAATACTTTTACAAAACAGCAAAAATAGGCTTAATTGAAAGAGACAAACACCAAAATAGGGTCACAGAGAGACAGATACAACTGAATAACTACAACAAAAATTTGTCAAAAATCAAATGTCAGCAATATTTACAATGGGAATTAACTAGGAGCTTTTTCAATAAGAGCTAGGTAAAGGAAAGATGTCCATTATCACCAATATTTTGAAGAATAATGCTAGAAATACTATCTACAATAATAAGACAAGGGAAGAAATGACATATCATGCATAGATGAAGGAGAAACAAAATAATCCCTTTTGCAGATGAATGCAGGGAATTCTAGAGTATTAACTAAAAATTAATTGAAATCATTAATATCTTTAGCAAAGCTGAAAAACAAAAAGTAAACACACAGAAATATCAGCACTTCTATATATTGCTAACAAAATCCAGGAGTAAATATACCTGCCAAGATATAAAGAGGAATTATCTGAATGTAATTACAAAATATCATTCTTACAAATAAAGGCAGATTTAATATTTTGAAAAATATTTGTTCCTTATGGATAATATAGGCTAATATAATGAAAATGGCTATGTCACCCATATCAATTTACTTATTCAGTGCCATACTGGAGAAAAAAATTATTCTATAGAACTAGAAAAAAATAACAATTCATCTGGAGAAATAAAAGGACATGAATACCAAGAGTATTAATGAAAAACATGAAAAGAAAAAGTGGTCTAATAATCACAGATTTCATTATGTTAAACAACAATAATCATCAGAACAAATTCATATTGGATAGGAAATGAAAAGGTTGACCAATGGAACAGATGAACTACACAACATGAAGAACCAAATAAGCATGATAGTTCAGTGTTAGAAAAACTCAAAGATCCCTGCTATTGGAGCAAGAACTCTCAATTCTACAAAATCTGTTGAGAAAACTGGAAAGCAATCTGGCAGAAACTAGGTATGAGTCAACATAGTACAACATGAGCCAACAGGTTTTCTAAATGCGGACATCACTTAGACATAAAGAATGACATTATAAACAAAATAACGGAGTATGACCTTTTAGATCTGTTGATAGGGAAAGAGTTCATGACCAAACAAGAAATAGAGAGGTTCAAAGGAAATAAAATGGATAATTTTGATTACATTAATCTTAAATATTTTACATACAAACAAAATCAAATCAGATAAAATTAGAACAGGAAAAGGTAAATGGGAAACATGTTAGTAATTTTTTCCTATGATACAGGTCTCATTTCTAAGATATATAGACAATGGTCTCAAATTCATAAAATAAGAGTCATTTCGTAGTTGACAAATTGTGAAAGGATATGAATAGACGCATTCTAGAGGAAGAAATCTATTATATCAACAGTCATATTGAAATATTCTGAATCATTAATAATTGGATGTGAAAATTAAAACAAACTTGAGGTTCCACCTCACATCCATCAGAATGTCAAATCTGACAAAAAATAAAATCTGTTAAATGTTTGAGGGTTTGTGGGAAAAGTACAGGTACACTGAGACACAGTTGTAGACCTATGAAGTGGTCTAGCCATTCTGGTAGCAATTTGCAATCAAGCCCAAACTGCTTTTAAGCTGTGCATTCACTTTGATCCAGTGACATCACTAGCATTTCTATACCCTTCCCCCGAAGAAATTAAAGAAAGAAGAAAAGAACTCATATGTACAAAAAATAATTATAACAGTTCTTTGTGTGGTAGAAAAAAATAGATACTAAGGGGATTTTCATCAATTGGGGAATTGTTGAACAAGTTTATGGAATATGAGTAATAGAATCCTATTGCACTATAAGAAATGATGAAGTCTGGGATGATTTCAGAAAAAGTTGGGAAAACTTTTATGAATTTATTCAGAGTGAACCAAGAGAATAATTTATATAATAAGAGCATTATGTTAAGGACAAACAACTCTAAAACAATTAGGAATAAAAAAAATATTCCAGAGAACTCATGAAGAAACAAGCTATCAGAACTTATTGGAAAAACTGGGAATCTTTACCTTGGAAAAGAAAATATTTAAGGGGGGCAAGCTACCTGGCTTCAAAGTTTTGATGGTCTTGTCATGTGGGAGAGGAATTCTTTTTTTTTTCCTGCTTTCTTTCCCCAGTGCCCAGGGCACAATTAAATTCTATAGGCTTGAGGTGCAAAGAATCAACTTTAGGTAGGTGGCAGTAAAGGGAACATTGCATTTCAAACATGGTGGGCCACTTGTGCAAAAGCAGGGAGTCAAAAGACAGCATCTCATGGACAAGAAACAGCTAATGGAGTCTGTTAGTTTGATCCGAATAGATAGAGAATGTGTGAAGGGAAATGACCTCACAAAGACATATGGGCTAGGTGGGAGACAGGCAATGGAAGGCTTTAAATGCCAGGCAGAATTGTTTGTATTAGATACTAGAGATGAGAAGAAGCCATTTTTCTCACTGTTTTTTTCTTGCAGGTCTTGGACATGCAGGCCAGTCATCAGTCTCATGGTGCTCAATCATTTACTTACATAGACTGAAAATTCTCAAATTGTTTCCTATATATGGTTAAGTGGCAAGTGTATATGTGTGCATGTGTTTGTGTGTATGTTCTTGAAACAATATATTTATGCTCTAAAGAGATACTTTATTTCTGTGATAAAGAGCCAATCAACATGGGGCATTGTTTTTGCGGGTTTACAAGTTTAGTCAGTGAACTCAATATGGAAATTTTAAAAAATGATGATAAAGAAAAGCTACAAAATAATTACACCTTCCATTCATTCTGCTATGCACCTCTCATCGCATCTCTTACTAGATAACCCACTATTATCACTTCTGCAAGGATGAGGTGAACAAGTACGGTCACAGATGTATGTACTTTGGTGTAACAGCCTAAGACAAAAGGAGAATATTTGAGGTTTGTTCAGTCATTTCCAGTCATGTCCAATAATTCATGACCCCATTTGGTGTTTTCTCAGGAAAGATATTCCTTCTCCAGATCATTTTGTAGCTGAAGAAACTGAGGCAAACAGAGTGAAGTGACTTGCCCAGGGGCACTAACCCTAACCCTAAATGCCCAGGGTCACGTAGCTAGTAAAGATTTTAGTTGGATTTGAACTCAGGAAGATAAGTCCACGTCCAGCACTCTATCCACTGTGCCACCCAGCTTTCCCAATATTTGAAGTATATGCTAATGAATTGAAGAGTGAGGGTTAACCATGGAATTTCTGGAGATTTGGGGGGTGGATCACATATTGGAAAAAAGAATAACTCTTTGAACATTGGATCTATCTTGTTATTTGGGAGAAACAATCTGTGTTAAATGGACAGAGGAACTCATGCTTCTTAGTAAGGCATTTATTACATCATAAATAGAGGAGCATCCTCTAATATTCAGAACTGGACCAATTCTGAGGAAGTATTTAAGGCAATTTCTCAAGGGAAGGGATAGGTTTTTACCCTGCAGCTTAAGGCTAATCTCTTGTTTAACTTACAGGGTAAGTAAACACAATGGTCTACTTTCCTTGAAAATTTGGGTTAGTAGCCTGGTGTCAAGGGGCATTATGCAGCTTGCTCATTGGGGGTTACCTTATTTCAACTGGAAGTGTAATTGTCCTTTCTACTGTTTAGTCACTAAGGTACCCTGTGGAGATACCTATAGGCTGCTTTCTGTATAACTCTTGGCAAGTCACTTAACCTCTCTCTACCTCAGTTTCCTCATCTGAAAATGGAGAGAACAATAGTATCTGACTTGCAAGGTTAAGTAAAATGAGATAATATTTGTAAAGGACTTTGCACACCTTAAAAGTTTATTTAACTGGTAGCTATTGCTAAGGGATGAGACTGCTGTGCTATCTTTCCTAAGATACATAGGAGTGAGACAAAGACACAGCTCAGAAACATACAAACAGGGTTTAAACTCAATAAAAAGTCATTCCCTCTCTGTCTTTTTCAGGTCAAACAGTGCCAAATGACCAGGTTGACTGAATTGTCCACCTTTCTCCAGTGGTTTTACCGTCATACAGAAATGCTTGTTTTTAGATAACTTTTCAAACCTACATTTAAGATAATTTTCAGAAGTCACCCGCAGGTTCAGATACCATCTTACTCTACATCCAGCAAAGGTTTATAATTCTGGATAACTCATGTTCTCGTTCCTGAGGACAAGAATTATGTTAGAGAAGCCCCATAATTCTGAAAAGATTCAAGAAAACTTGACAATTCCCTTCTAGTGGAAGATGAGGTGCTTATGTAAACCAGATCTAGCAGTCCTTTCTGATGATCAAAAGATTCACTCCAAGAACATCATGATCCCTCTTACTTCATGGGACATCTTTCCAAAGATACACACACACACACACATATATGTTTATGTATATGTATACATATATATATGTATATGAACAAGAAGAAAGAATCAAATTCCTACACACAAAAACAGTCAACCCACTATGTCCCCAAATGGTTAAGCTGAGCAGTTTACTTAGAAAGGCTGACAAATTTGCTTCACTTCAAAATATCATTAACACCAATAACACATTTGCCCAAGCCTATTTCTAAGTTGTAAAAAAAGATTGCTACAGATTAAGACCCTTGATATAATGCTATAAGCTCCTAACAATGGTATCTTTTATAGTGAAGAGCAACTACAGACACAAATTGCCCTCTTTCCTGCACCTTTTTCACAAAAATCAATATTAAAGTAGTATCTGCCTTAACTCTCCCATACACTATATGAGAAAAAACCACAGCCGTGCTTAGGACAGTTTAGGTCAATAAAGAATCAATACTGTGGTTGAATCTGTAGAAAGATAAAAGACTTGGAACTCTCAACACAGGGTCCCATTGTTTTCTTTCTATTCTGAAAAGCAGCCAAGGTAAGTGTCTTGTTGGAATGTGTATGTGGATTTGTGGGGGCTTTCTTTTTTCTTTCCATGGAGCAATGCATTAAGTGCTAAAGTAAGGGAGGTTCCAGGGAAATGAGTTCAGAGGCTCTCAGCTTCGTAACTATCTATTCCACTCTATTCCCCTTCTCAACAAAAAGGGAGCATGTACCTCCTCCTTTTTTATATCTGGGTGAGATGGTTCAAAATACTCTGTGGCTAAAAGAAGAAGGGGTTACTTACTAATTCCCTTGGGCCATTCCCATTTTGTGAAAAGTGAAAAAGTTTGCAATTCAGTTAATGAGGCTCCAGATGTTCTTCTTCAAAACAACTAGTATTTATATAGAGTTTTTCAATTCTACAAGACACTTGGTATTCATTGTCTCATTTGAGGCTCTCCTCAACCCTATAATGTGGGTTCTCAAGGTGTTTTTATCCCCATTTTTCAGATGAGGAAACTAAAGCCAGGAGAAGTAAAGTGTCTTGTTCATAATCATATATCTCATAAGGCTCACAGGTGAGATTCAAAACCAAATCACTGCTGACTTCAAATCTAAGAGTTTTATAAGCTATATCACAGTGGTGGGGAACCTCCGGATCTCCTACTCTACTGCATTTCAATCCCGAACTGAGTGACAACTACTTGAATTCTAGCAACTCAGTTACTGTCCCAACTTACCGGGGCCAGTCTACATATGATTCTTTGATATTTTTTCCCCTTGGCCCTCAAACCACAGTCATATACCTGTCTTGACAGTAACCAAAAATGAAAAAATAATGTATTGTGTGAACTGGAGGTTTCAGATAAAAACAATTTATGAGCCTAAATCTTCCAAACTCCTTCCTGGAAGGTGCACTGTGTTATCCTACATGGGACTGTTTCCAATGTTTTTGAGCTTACAGCAATAGTTCCCTTTGTAAAAGCATTCAGAATCTAGATAAAGCCAAGTCTCGGTATTTTTCTCCCCTCAAAAACCAGTAAAGTGAATATGCACTCAATTGGAAAGATAGGGAAAGCTTTCAAAGTTATTTATTTTTCCAGAGAAAACAATGTGCTGGTTAACAGCCTTTTTCAAGCAAAAAAAAAAATTGATAAATGATAATCGAGAGATTTGCTGGGCATTATGTTAGGCACTGCCTGGAGAGGGGCACATAGGGTGGGAAGGGTAGAAGAAGCCTAAAACACTAAACTCTCTCTGTCCTTTAAGGGCTTATAATCTATCAGTTGTGAATTATTGCTTTTTTTCAAATGACTCAAATTAATACTGAAATAAAAAAAGACATAAATCGTTTCATCCTAAAATATTTTTTGATTCATTGATTCTGGCACTTTGCATGGCATAGCTTTTACTTATGTACATGCAAAGAAGTGAGTAACAAAATAAGTATGTGGTGCTTTGCCATTGTGTGACTCCCTGGCAAGTATTTTCTGACAGCACAAACACGCATTTTAAGAAGATGCAGCCATACTTGATCAATCAATAAATAAATGTTTATTAAGCACCTAGCATGTGCCAAGTACTGCGTAATGTTCATAACTTCCAAACTACATGTAAATAAAGCTCTCAAAATATGGAAACCTAGAAGAAAAAAATCAAAACCATGTGGAAGCAAGAAGTATATGTTAGTCCTATTGTACTGTCTGTACCTGGAAAGGTTTTCATCGACTCTAAGTAAAATGACCTTGCATCTTAATTCTTTGATTCATTTATATAAATTGTTCATTTTATCCATCTATGTGCTAATTTGCCAAAAGTTTAATATTGATAAAATAATCACAGCAGAATAGTGATTTTTTTTCCAGGATGGTTTCTACATGACCTTTATCATACAGAAGATGTAAATAACAGTAAAAATGATAATATTTGTTCTCATTTGGGGTGGAGGTGTGTGGCTGAGTACAACGCCAGCCAGAATGAAGGGACTTTGTGATCACTGATAGTACTATGGTGCTGTGAAGGTCTGGCAGGAACCTAGAAATGGTGACCATTTGGAACAACCAGAGTGATACTGTTAGGGCTGACACTAGCCAAAATGATATAATTGCTGACATGAATATAAGAAATAGAATGGGTGTCACAATTGCCATGGATGGCCTTTACTATTAACTACTGTGAAGAACAATTTCACCTGGAGTACAATGGAACAAGTGGAATTCCTTTATGTCCTGGTGACAAGGAAAAGGCAAGATAAATCGGAAATAAGCAGAAATATTACTACTCTTCATGATGAAAGTCTTTCAGCATAAAAGGCACTGATTCCTAAAAACCAGGAAACAAGGAGTATGGATGAAATGGAATGATTATATCCCGCGTCAGGACAGTTTCATGATGAATGTAGAAACTGGTACCAGTTTTAGCAAGGACTTCATTACTTCCCTGTTAACAATATCCTTAGCTCCAAGTTATTCAATAGTATATTACAGATCAATGCAAAGCAATCATAAGAAATGACACTATTCCTAAACCCAGATTAGAAGAAACAAGAGTGGAAATTGAGGAATTACTTAAACTTGGAGAGGCAAAAGTGAACAATCTGAAGTCATTGAATATCTACACTTAACACAAACTTTAGAAATGCTACCTGAAAAATGAAATAGATGATAGAAATAGTGGTGATGTGTCAAACAATTTAGAAGAAAAGATAGGCATACTTAGAATATAATTGTGAAAACCTTTTTTTTTGTTTTACTGCATGAATCCACCTAATAGACCAACTATACCAAAACAGAATAATTCACACAAGATGTTATATACCATACCCTTCAAGAGCATTCTCCCACAATATTTGACAGCTTGTAAAAATATTTCAGGATCTGAACACAGTAGCATTTGCTGTGGTTATTGTCATAGTTAGGACCATATGAGGAGACGTCTAGGAGAGCTGTCTAGGAGTACTTCTAAGGGCAAGCACCAGATGCTACCATGATAAAAGTATCTCCATAAAATTATTGTAGACCTGTAGAAA
Organism: Bettongia penicillata ogilbyi; assembly: GCA_023548195.1. Taxonomy (NCBI): domain Eukaryota; kingdom Metazoa; phylum Chordata; class Mammalia; order Diprotodontia; family Potoroidae; genus Bettongia; species Bettongia penicillata. Next base: position 2,797,364 of record JAJHZJ010000164.1, on the reverse strand, counting down.
GACAATGAAACATTATACCAATACCTAGCCAAGAAACGCAATACAAAACTAGAATGCCGTATGAGCTAATTAAGGGCAACAAACAAATGTAGAATGCAACCTAGGGGAAAACGGTATATTAGAAATTATATTTACTCTTAATCATCAAGTCAATGCAAAAGTGAAAAGGTTAAGGTGAGATGATCAGTCAGTGCAGTGCAAAGTATGAAATAAGCAATTTAACATCTAAACTATACCAGAGATGCCTGAGAAACAAAGAAATTAGAGAAAAGAGATAACCCTCAAAGAAGGAAAGTGAGGAAAAATTCTGGTCATTTATACGATCCCAAGAAATCCCAAACAACAAAATCACTAGGTTGATTAAACATGAAACAGAAAAAGATAACGAAGAAAGGAATGCTTGAGTCTGAATAGAATAAGAAGTGACTAAAATTGGATCTTCTCTGAAAAATTGGTTAGTGGCGAGTCCTGATGAATTATTAGCTCAAATGCTTTACAGCATATATGAATTATGAGGTAAGCACTTTGCCATCTTCTTCTCTTATATAATAAGTATGATTCCTTCTTCCTTAACAAAATGTATCACAAAATTTATATATAAATATATATATATAATGGGTGTGTATGTTTATATATGTATGCATATACATATGTATATATATAATATGCTGATAATATTTCCAAATATTGACCAACAAATGTTTATATAATTTTGCAAGGCACAAAGAATTCATGTAATTCTTTTTGAGTTCATATTACTCAAAAAAGCTACATAGAGTTGGAAGAAAACAATATATTGATAGAGGAACAAAAAGGAAATTCCAAAAATGTCCCATTGCTGTAAAGAACAACTCATTTCTAGTTTGATAATTATTGAATACACCACTTCAAGGCACTATAAAAAGTGTACCGCCTTTATTGATTACCACAAAGCTTTTGACTCAGTTTCACATTCATTATTTTGAGAAGCTCTATTAATATATAACACATGCACAAATAGTGAGTGCTATACTTTAGGATATTTGACATCTATGTGGAATAAAACCAAAACTGTTTTCTATTTAAAATATACCAGAAGCACAGAAATATAGAGAATAATGTCTTTTCAAATGTGACATCATCCAGGGAGACAATTGAGACTCACTATAGTTTTGCCTAGCTTTAAACCCATTATTTTCACTCCTGAGAAGAAATGAGTACAGCTTTCAAGTCAAAGAGAGACTTGTAACAAAACATTACATACAAATAACATTAAGTTATATGGCTTCTCTGGAAAAACAAATATCCAACAGCTACTTTATCTGAGGGAAACTTTCTCAAACAATATCCAAATTTGATCTTGATAAACACAACTTTTTAAATGTGTTCTATGGAAGGAAACAAACCCTTATTAAATATATTATGAATATTATATTCATATATTATATAGAAGTGACTAAAATTTGATCTTCTCTGAAAAATTGGTTAGTAGTGAGTCCCGATGAATTATTAACTCAAATGCTTTACAGCAATATATGAATTATTAGGTAAGCACTTTGCCATCTTCTTCTCTTATATAATAAGCATGATTCCTTCTTCCTTAACAAAATGTTTCACAAAATCTAAATTATTAAATACATTATGAATATTATCTCATGTAGTTCTCACAATAATGCTGGGATATGTCCAATACTTATTCTCATTTTACACTTGAAGAAACTGAGGCAAAGATTGACTTGTCTAGGATCACACAATTAGCTAAGCTTCTGAGGCTGGATTTGAACCCAGTCTTTTTGACTTTAAGTCTAGCACTCTCTCCACTGCCACCTAGGTACCTCTGGAGGTGGCCTATCAAAGAAACATAAAGAATGAGAGCTTTGAACTGGTATCTAGGGGTATGATTGAAACAGTGGATCAAAATAGGAGAAATGCACCTTTCACAGGCAAGATACACCAAGTATCAGGTTATCAAGAAGAAAGCTGAGGTTAAGGAGGTTAAGAGACGGAGTGACATCCTGAAATCCAAGATGAATGGGAAAAAATTGATTGTAACCTTTCAGCCCTTTGCAATAGTAACTTTAACATATGATTTTGTCTCAGTATAATAGAAAACAATGGCTCTAGAACAGGTTCAAATACTACTATATTGCTTTGGCTCTAAAATCAGGAGTCAAACAAAAGAAAAAAAGCATTTATTAAATGTCTGCTCTGTGCCTAGCTATATGGTAAGCACTGGAGATGTAAAAGAAAGTAGAAGACAGTTCCTGATCTCAGGGTGCTCACAATCTAGTTGGAGACAACTAGAGAATTATATGTGATCAAATGTTCTACAGGACACATTGGCATTAATCAACAAGAGGTCAGGAGAAGAGTTACGGATTAATAAATAGATTTGAGAATCATCTGCATAAAGATAATAATTAAATCCATAGGCACAGTTAAGATCACCAAGTGAAATAATATAGAGGAAAAGTAGAAGAGAGCCCAGGACAGAGCCTTGGGAGATGTTTGTAATCACTGGGACTGACCTGGATGATAATCCAGGAAAGGAGATGAAAAATGATGGGGTATGACAAGTAGAAGGAAAACCAAGAAAGAAAAAAGATTATGAAAACCTAGAAAGAATATCAAATAGAGGAGGGTAACAGGTCAAGAAAGATGAGGATTGAGGAAAGGAAATTAAATTGGAAAATTAAGAGATCATTGGTAATTTTGAAGAAAGATGTTTCAGTTGAATGATGAGGTTGGAAACCACATTATAAAGAGTTAAGGAGAGAATGAGAGGAAAGGAAATGGAGGTATGGAAGGTAGAGGGTATTCTCATGGAGTTTGGTCACAAAGCAGAGGAGAGACATGGGACTTTAGCTAAAGGGAATGGACAGATCTGCTGTTTGTGTCTTTATGTTGCTTCTTTAAGAATGGGGTAACATGGACATGTTGGTAGAGAGCAAGGAGGCAGAGAGAGAAAAGATAACAGAGCACGGAGATAATAGAAGGTGCAATGTGCTAAAGAAGATAAGTTGGAATTGAATCACTTGAGAATGTAGAGAAGTTTGCTTTGGAAAGAAGAAGGGTCACCTAGTCATGTGAGTTAGGAAGTATGTGAAGGAGGAGAAAGTGATGGAAGTCATATAAATGATATCAGATGAGGAGACAGGAAAAAGTGAATGAATTAAATATAAAGCATTTTTAGAGGTGGGGGAAGGGGAAGTCATGGGAAGGTTGAGAAGGGATGAAACAATTCAGATATAGAAGTATAAAGGATTTATTTGCACAAAAAGAAGAGGCAGTCAACATGGTTTTAGGATTTTCTCCATTTTCTATCAGTGATACTTGGGAAGGGACTGATACAATAGGTAATGAGAGTAATCCAAGACTAAAGCTTTCAGGACTTTGAAAGGGCAAGGGGCTCAAGAGGAGAGGAAAGAATCAAGATGGGGAAGAGGACAGAAGAAGCAGTTCAGTAGTCACTCTCTGGGCTGACGTGTAGTTCTAGGTAATCAGAGAAAACACCTGCAACACAGCAGAATGGAGGCTCAGAAGAAGGCCAGAAAGCCCTTCTGGGCAGACACAAGCAAAGAAAAGGTTATGGAGTTATAGATGGCTGAAGACAGAAATTTGATCACATCCTTCCCCTTTTCCAAATCCATCATGGTTTTGTTTATTTCCTGTAGGATAAAATATAAACTCTTTAGCCTAACGTTTAAGGTTTTCTACAATCTTGTTCCTACTTGTGTTTACAGCCTTATTTCATGAACAGATTACATGCTATGTTCACAAACTTTTCAGATCAAACTGGAATGCCAGACGTTGCTTGTACTTGATATTCCCTCTCCTACCCTATGCCCCTATATGAGCTCTTCTGCATGCCTGGAAGGCATTTCTTTCCCCTGTCTATCTCACAAAACACGGTCTTTTGTCAAGGTGTCACTCAAGTAGCACCTTCTATATGACAACTTCCAGATCCACTCTATTGTGAGGGATTTCTCCCCTTCCAATTTACTTCAGGCTAGGGTCATTTATATATTTCAAAAATTTATACCTGGAGGAGTTTTTAAAAGCCCATCAAAGCCAATGCCCTCATCGTCCAGATGAGGAAACGGAAGCCTAGGGAAATGATATGGCCAGGGTTACACAGCAAGCTAATGCCTGCAACAGGATTTAAACCTGGATCTTCCTCACTCCACATACAGTGCCCTATCCACTACCCCATACTTCTGACTCATAACTTTACCCTTGCCATCCTCCAAACTATCTTCAAGCTGACTTTGACACCTGGGATGAAAACTCAGAGTCTTTGATTTTTGTTTCCTCTACATCTAGGACTGACTCTGTCCCAAACTCAATTTTCTCTTTCCTCTTTTTCAATTAACTACAGTTGCCCAGAGCTGGGATGAGAGGAGGAGATACTATAGGCATACATCTGTCACCATTTAATCTGGTAGTGCATAGGGTATACTGGCATTCAGATCACTAATATTGCCTGTTGGATTCAAATAATTCTAGACATATTTGATTTTTGTAAAAGACAGAAACAACACACAATGAATCTTTGCACCAACCACCCATGGGGGCATTTAGTGGGAATTTTCAATCTATTCATGATCTGTTATTCCCAGCCCCCAAAGTTTCTGTGTTATAGCAGAATACCTAGGGACTCCATATGTTAAGGGAACTCAGCAGAACCAAAATGAGTTGAAAGAAGAATGCATTAGATTCAAGCCTGGGATAAAACAGTACCCTAAGAGTCTCTGCTTCATTGTCTCTACCTGGAACCCTGGGACAACACAGCCATCTCAGCTTCATTCATGTGTGACATTCTTTTTGAATATGACAGTGGCAGCGACCTTGTCATTAACTGATGCTACGAGCAACATTTCAGCTTTCATAATTCAGTTAATTTTCAAGCCACTGGTTACTGAACTCCCAGTATAATTTTAATATAATTAAACCACATGGACACACATTCCTCTTTCTCACACACATATACACTCACATACACAAATGCAACAAACAACAGGAGACACACCTTAAAACCCACAGAACCCAGGAGCAAAATTTGAAAGCATTCTTTTTACAGCAGGCATGTGCCTAGGAGGGGATGTGGACAACAGGGGAAGTGGAGGGGAAAGATACAGGAATAGACATATTTTCATGGAATACAAAAGCAAAGAAACATTCACTTGCAGACACTTCATTTCCTTATCATTGACTGCACATGCCACAGTGAGCTAATACAGTGTTCTAACTCCAATGCTAAATTTCCATGTTTCTTAGGTTTTTATGTCAAATTCTTATGGAAGGTCTTTAGTCTGAGTGTGTTTGAAGGATGCCAAGCATCCTAATGAAAATGGATAAGGTCAGATATCCAGGTAACTTAATATGTTTGGATATCTATAATATCCCAAATGTTCAATATTTTTTTTATTTCCATTTGAAATATAGTGACTGCATCCTTATTCTCCATCTATTTAATTAGAAATCTTCATATTCTTTATTATTTTGAGGAAAGTTTTCATTCAAGTATTTAGTGCGATTAAGGTATCCAAGGCTTGCTTTCCCAGAGGCAGAGGCAGAGGCAGGTGTGGTGGGTAGAAATATGGAGCTGAAATTAGGAAAACCTGAATTCATATTCAGTGTCAGACGCTTGCTGACTGTGTGACTCTAGATAAATCACTTAACCTGTTTGACTCAGTTTTCTCAATCGTAAAAGGGAATAATCATAAGATCTACTTTGCAGCATTTAAGACAGGGCCTGACACATAGCAGGCATAATAGGAATGTTGATTCCTTTTCCTCCATTACCTTTCCCCCTCTGAGTCAATGTATTTGAGCTCCTTAATAATCACTTTTGGTGCATAATAAATGTATCAGTTGTTTGACTTTATATATCTACTACCCAGCAGAGCATATAATGAATGTTTATTAAATTGAATTGAAAATATTGAGAAGTTAAAAATACATATTTGCTTTTTAAAATAAATACATTCTGTTTCTCTCCAAAGACTTTATCTTTCTCAGACCATTCTCTCAACTCTGGAAGACCCTGACTTATATGAGTCCAGTACTTCTGTATGCTTTTGAAAAAGTATCCCAGCTAAATTTGGAAATTATTTAGCATTCAAAGAAAGATAACTATTAGAGATACATTACGTTAAAACAGAAATATGGATTGGGGATTAGAAGAACTGAGTGCTGCTGGGAACATCATTTAAAATTTCTGACCTCAGTTTTCTTATCTCTTAAAAAAAAGAGATCTATAAGTCTCTTTCAGCCACAAATCTCTGAGCCTATAAACAACTCTCGGGGCAGTTGGGTGATGTAATGGATAGAACTCCGGACCTGGAGTCAAAAAGATCTGAGTTCAAACCCGACCTCAGACACTTACTAGTTGAGTGACTCTGAGCAAGCTACTTAACCCTGTTTGCCTCAGTTTCCTCTTCTGTAAAATGAGTGGAAGAAGGAAGTGATAAAACCTTCCAATATCTTTGCCAAGAAAATCCTAAATGGAGTCACAAAGAATTGGACATGACTGAAACAACTGAACAACAAATAAATAACACTATGCTAAAATCTTCCTAGATTATAAACTTCCTGAGAGCAAATTAGGTAACTTCTACTTTTGAAAAAAAAAATATGCTACCACCCCCCTGCCCCAAGCACACACATTGATACTGGACCGCCAGCCTATTTCAACTCCAGGTAGTATGTGATAGTCGGTGAGGATCAGAGGAGCACACGTTTGGAGCTGGAACAGACCCTAGTAACCATCAAGTCTAATTCCCTCATTTCAGAATTGAAGAAACTGAGGTTGTCCCATCACACAGCTAGTGAATATCTGAGATATCATTTGAACTCAATTCTTTCTGACTCTGTTTAGCACTCAGTCTATCACATGATATATTGTGTTCTCATTAATAATATCAGAGGTTAAAGTGAAGAATTCACTAGAGAATTAACTTGAGATCTCCCATCCTCTCTTAGAAGCCAAATATTTTTCCATTTTAGCAAATAACAAAGCCTAGCTGGCACATTTCTAAGTCACTCATTTTTCCAGGGCTTCATATGATTTGACTATGAGGCTATAATGTCAACTATGTACTAGGCACTGTGCTAAGTGCTTTATAATATTGTCTCTAGAAAGTAATGAGGAAGGATACACAACTCAAAAAGCTAGCCCACTATGCTATCTTCTTTGACTTTGTCATAAAAAGGCTCTCTTTCCTTACTACCAATTATTTTCCAAGAAGAATAGGCATAAATCCATACCTAATTTGAATTCAATGGCATGATAGTATATCCTATAGGGATATATCGCACTGTAGGTTTATGTTTAGCTAGGCTTTAGCTAATATTCTATAGTTAACCATTTTCAGTTATAGAATAATATAATTTTTCAGTGTTCTGTTTATTAAGATAACTTAAATTATTTAAAAATTTTCAAAATTACTGACTTTCCCAGTTTCTTTTTTTTTCCATTTAGTGCATCAATATAGTTTCTAATAGAAAAAAAGTTCTATTTATTTATAATTCAAGAATTTGGTCTGATTTCCAGTATAAACTAGTCAGAGGGTCTTCTTTTCTGGGACTGAAAGGCATTCAATAGATTACTGGCATCCTCAATTTCATTTCCGTCCTTCCCTTTTAATATTATGGTGTCTTCGTTAGTATTGAGTATGCTTGGTTGGTTGGTTGGTTGGTTGTTATCCTTCCTCTTGGAAGAGGACCAAAATGACATCACCATGATAAAGTGAAATTTCATTGTGTCTGACTGTGGCTGATCAGACTAATATGAACTCAGAATGCTCTACCACAGGTTGAGCACAGATAGTCTGTGTGAACATTTGGGGTGGATATCCCAAATCTACACATCCTGCATTTGCTTTGTGTTGTCTCAATTCTGCTTTGCTCAAAGAGCACAGCACCCTTTCTGTTGTGGATACATCATGCTGAGAGGTCCTGTACCAATGTCTCCCATGTTGCACAGTCAAATCCAAAGTTCTTGAGAGTATCCTCGTATTGTTTCTTCTGGCTACCAAGTGATTGCCTGCCCCATGTGAGTTCTCCATAAAATAGTCTTTTTGGCAAGTGTACATTTTGCATTCAAACAGCATGGCCAGTCCATTGGAGTTGCACTTCCTGAAGCATAGTTTGAATACTTGACAGTTCAGCTCTAGCAAAGACTTCAGTATCTGGTACTTTATCCTGCAAGGTGATCCTCAGAATCTTAGTCAGATGGTCTTTTCTGGGACTGAAGACAGTTCAAATGGAAGCGATTTAGTTTCTTGGCATGGCTCTGGTAAACTGCCCATGTTTCACAAGCATATGGCAATGAGGTCAGCTCAACAGCTCTGTAGACCTTCAGTTTGATAGTCAGTCTAATATCTCTTCTCTCCCAAACTTTTCTTCAGAGCTTCCCAAACACTGAGCTATCTCTGGCAATGCATGCATCAACCTCATTGTCAATCTATACATCCCTGGAAAGTACACTACCAAGGTAAATGAACTTATGCGCAGCATTTAAAACTTCTCCATTTGTTGTAATGGCTAGTTCCATGTATGGATGGTTCCATGTATGGATGGTGTGGTGGTGGCTGATGGAGCACCTATGTTTTCTTGGTGTTAATTATGAGGCCAAAATTAACACAGGCAGCAGAGAATTGATCCATATTTTGTGGCATCTCAACTTCAGAGGCTGCATTGAGTGCATAATGATCTGCAAACAGAAAATCATGCAACAACACTCCCTCCATTTTGGTCTTGGTTTGTAATCTTTTCAATTTGAAGAACTTACCATCAATATGCTAGTTGACCTTGATGCCATGTTCATCTTCATTAAAAGCATTTGTCAACATGGCTGAAAACATCATGCTAAAAAGTATGAGAGTAAGCACACAGTCCTATTTCACTCCACTGGTGATGGGAAGTGATGAGAGCATTGCCTATTATGCAGAACCTACGCAAACATGCCATCATGAAATTGATGCACAATATTGATGAATTTCTCCATGCAACCAAATTTTGACATGATTTTCCATAAGGCCTCATGAGTAACAGTGTCAAAGGCCAACACTTGCAAATACCAAGATTGGTTTGATGAAAATGATGGGGAAATTCAGAAAATGCTAAATGAAAAATGAGAACTCCATAGGATTTACCAGCAGGATCGTTCATCCACCTCTAAGAAGGCAGCATTTAATTCCATCAAAAGCAAAGTACAAACAAAACTTAGAAAGATGCAGGATTCCTGGCTCAGTAAAAAGGCAAATGAAATTCAGTTTTATGCTGATCATAACAATGCAAAGTGCTTGTATGACTCCCTGAAAGCTATTTATGGACCAAAAACCTATGGTGCATCACAACTATTCAGTGTTAAAGGAGCCACATTGATTAGTGATAAGGACACGATCCTAGAGAGATAGGCTGTACACTTCCATAGTATTCTTAATAGATCATCCTCAATCAATGCTGAAGCCACTGACCATTTACCTCAGGTTGAAGTCAATCCCTCCTTAGCCGAACTTCCAACTGAAGAAGAGGTTTTAAGGGCCATTAGGTTCCTTTTATGTGGCACAACACCTGGTGCTGATTCTATTCCAACTAAGGTTTACAAGGTAGGGGGACCATTGCTCATACAAAAGCTAACTGAAATTTTCCAGGTTATATGGCAAGTAGAGGTTATCCCCCAGGACTTCAAGGATGCCTCCACTGTCCATCTCTATAAGGGTAAAGGGAATAGATTATGCTGTGACAATCATGGAGGGATCTCTCCCTTAGTCACTGCTGGCAAAATTCTTGCCACAGTCCTCCTTAATAGAATGATCCTTCACCTGGAAGATGATCATATACCTGAGAGCCATGGTAGCTTCAGAAAGGGCCGAGGAACCGTCGATATGGTGTATGCTGCCTGACGAACAGAAATGCCAGGAGTAGAACAGAGGTCTGTACACAGCATTTGCAGATATGATCGAGTATGCAGAGAGAAAAGGAATATGAGTTATTTGCTTTACAGAAATAAAAGTGTGGAGGCAATTAGAAGAATATAAAAAATTCTATTTCCAATAAATATGGAGTGATTGCTCATTTTAGGCTGAAAGAAATTTGTACGGAAGGGTGATTCTTAAAAGTGATTGGAGGCTGTCACCTCCAAATGATTGTCCCCATCCTGAATTTCTACTGGGCATGTCAGTATTTACCACATCTCCTTTCATCTGTTCTTGTCAAAGATAACAACTAATTTTTCCCAAAAGAATGGAAAAAATAAGTTTCCCGGAAGGGGATGATCTAGACACTACATAGTTGTAGATGCTTATTTCTTGTGCTACCAGTCACCATAGCTGGGTTAAATGAGGGAATTCCTCTCTTCTGTTTTGTTTTGAAAAACTACAAGAAACCAGTGTCGACCCAGAACAAATAAAAAATAAATTTAAGAAAGCTTCCTATCCATCCACTGATGGCTGATTGTTTCCTGAAATATAGTGAGCTCTCTAGTCTGGTGTTCAGACCTCAGAGGATGGTCCATGGACCAGGTTCTCCCAGGAGACTATCCTTAAATCTAATGGATCTCACTGTCAGAAAGCTTCTCCTGATACTTATCTACCAGCCCCCTCCCCTTCATTTCTTCCCATTACTCCTAGCTAGGGCCCAGTTAGTTGGCTAAACAATTTTTCTCCCTCCTTGGTGTTCCACCCCTTTCACATTTTAGTAGATGGCTATCAAGTGCCCCCTTAGTTTCTGCTTAACCAAGCTCTACATACTTAGTTCTTTTAATCTTTTCTCATAAATCAATCTCTCTAGCCCCTTAATCATTCTTGACAGATGATTTACCCAATAGTTTACCATCAGAATCTGAGATTGTTGTCTTTGAAAGTATATCAATAGAAAAAAAATTAAACACCAACATCTTATTAGTACTGAGTCTTAGGGGAATGGAAGGGAGGGCAAAAAAAGGAAAGAAGAAAATGAAAGGAAAGTGTTAAGGGAGGAATGGAGAGAGAGAGAGAGAGAGAGAGAGAGACAGAGAGAGAGAGAGAGAGAGAGAGACAGAGAGAGAGAGAGACAGAGAGAAAGAGAAAGAGAACATAAATAAGATGCTGAGGGGACCTAGAACAGGGAACCTCTAGTCTTATTAAATGAAAACAATTAACATCAACCCCTCCTAATGAGTGCAGTTCTACTGCAAGTTTCCAATAAACTCCAAAGTGGAGCGGCGGGGAGACTCCCCTGCTTCATGGCAAGTGAAGGCTGTTTCTAGGGACAACCTGGCTATTTAATACCTTATGTAGTAGTTACGCCAGGGAACTCTTTTTCAAAGTTTTACTGCAACACTATTAAAGAAGGAACAAGTTCTAGTAATAAAAGCTGGCTATATTCCCAGAGGGAGAAAGGTAATGGCAGAACTTACTTCACCTTTGTGTTTTTGGCAGGGGTACTTGTAAAGAAGGTGGAGAGCAGGAAGAAAAAAAGAACAGTGTTTGTTCTGTTTCTTCTAAAGCACATAAACTTCCCAACATGGCCTAGGAATTTTCAAAAGTGCTGTGATCTTTTTAAAGGCCCTGACATCATATTCCTCCACAGTGACATCATTGCTTTTAAGGAAAGGAACCTAATGACATGACTCTTTTAAAAGGCTCCCAACTCGTCAAACACTTGGCATATGGTGCCTTTCCTTAACAGCTACCCAGCTCCAAAATTTTGCTCGGGTTCTGAAGGCTCCAACCTTGAACCCACATAAGTTTCTATGTGTTTACAAACTGAGAGGCCAACCTTGTGAATAACACCTTATAAAAGGTTTCTTGGCCTGAAAGGGTACCTTTAATAGAGGGAGGTCAGGCACACAGGAATAGAGAGACAACACAGTGTGAGTTCAAGAAATAATCCTTTCTTTTTTCATCAGTTTCTCATTGTACTTGTGAGACCATGGGACCCACACTTTCCCCTTTGATCAGTTTGACCGTCAAAGTTTTAATCACTGGATCAAATTTGTACAAGCACTCACATATAAGCATAAAAGTACATATGGAGTTTACACAAACATTTTGTAAGTCAATTATGTGTGAGAACACATACATCTAGAAACACACACACATATATATACATACACTCATACACATATATATGTATTGCATTGTGTTCCTGGATATATGAATATCAGTATATGAATAGGTATTTATATGTATATGTATACATTTGCATTTGTATACTTCTTATGTATAAGAGAATATATACAGATAATATATATGTACTTACAAATTACATATATGATATAAATATAGGCATACATACTTCTATATGTGTCTAACAACTCCTGGCTCCTTGCCAGGGACTTCAGCTTTGAGTTCATGAGGACTGGATTCAAAAGCGTTCTTGGAGTCAGCTCATACTAACTCAGGCAAGTCTGATTTTAAACTTTTCAGTGTGAGCACTATACCTCAAGAAAGAGTAATTGCTGCAAAATAGAACTTGATATATTTTTTCATTAATTGTCTAGACTTTAGAAAGTCATAGAGGAAATGTTAATAATTAAAAGTGTAAAGAGCATGTTCAGAGACCTGGTTGTTAAACATTTGCCAGCACATCCTTCCCTGGGTAAATTTCTACAGCATTTTGGAGTAATGTTCCCTCCCACCCGCTACCCCTGACCCCTATCATTTCTGGCTCCTTCTTCCACCCCAGCGACATAACAAAATCATTTAAACAAAGGTTAACTTTGGCTGTCTTCTAAAATCTACCCAAAAGGGAGTTGCAAGATATTCAATGTACCTTCCAAAGTAGATCTGGTGTAGGATAGCTATTTCCTCTACACAAAAGAAATGTTTCTATAAGAAGGAGTTAATTGTCTGACTCATCTCTCCATAAGCCAAGAAGTCATTTAGCTTTCTGACTCTTTCTAGGATAAGGATTGTGTTTTGCAAATGAAAGCCTTTACTTCTACATTTCCATGTCTCCACCTTCAATCGTTTCTGAATTTTTAAAGAGAATGAGGTCTTCATGAGAAATGATGAACAAGAAGACTTCAGGGAGGCCTGGAAGGACTTATATGATCTGATGCTGAGCAAAAGAAGCAGAACCAGGAAAACTTTGTGCACAGCAGCAACCACAGTGTGCGAGAGTTTTTTCTGGTAGACTTGGAACTTTGTAATAACTCAAGAACTTAAAAAAAAAAATCCCAATGGTAGTATTCTAACACAAAATGCCTTCCACACTCAGAGAAAGAAATATGGAAGTCATTCGCAGAATGTAGCAGATCATGTTTGTGTGTGGGTGGGTTTCAGTGTATTATGTTTTGATTTGTTATATGATTTCTTCCATTTATTTTAGTTCGACTACATAGAATGACTGTTGTGAAAATGTACTCAATAGGAAAGTATATGTAGAACCTATACAGAATTGTATGCTGTCGTGGGGAGGGAGGGGGGTAGTGGGGGAAAGGTGGAGGGGATAAAAATCTTAATTTTAAGGAAGTGATTGTAGAACACCATAAAAATAAAAAAAAATTAAAAAAAAGAGAGAATGCAGTCTTGCATCTAAAATGTAAAGGACTAAGATGAATAAATGTTTATTTGTAAAAGGCTAAAACATGGAACAACCACCTATAATTAATCTTTGTCTCTCCCTAGATGTTGATGTTTAAAACACTTAGAAGCGGTGGACAGGAATTACACCTTAACCTTGGCTCTGTATTGTCCAAAGACCTCCTTCAAGATCCATATCATTTGGCAATATAGGGAATGACAGGTTAATCATCCTGATGGCAGTCATTTTTTAAAGAAGGTTCTAATTTTAGAAATCTCCTGCTTCCAGTCAACTCCAGCAGAAGGACCTTGAAGGTACTCACTTTCCAAACTCAAGAGGTTGCCTCCAAGGCTCGAAAACGTTCATCTCAGAATTGTTATTTTGTCACCTATGCTCAGAAAAGAAATACAAAGAGACAAAATAACCAGTGACTTAATGGTCTAGGCTTGAGCCCCTGTGCAGGGTATGTGCTCTTTGTCATGTGTGAGAGGACTCCTAAACTGTTAGCAGGTGTGGAAAAAAATGATTCTCCCCCTCTCAAGTTCAGGAAGTCCAAAAAAGTACTCCACATGCTGGACAGATGAGAAGAGAGAAATAATACACCTGAGGGCAGAATTACTTGTTTCAGAGTCTACTGAGAGGGCTGCTCTTCAATGTCCAATCCTTTTTGATGCAATGCCCTGTGATGGGGCAAGGGAAGGGAAATAGGGATGTGTACATCCTTTATATGAGACAGAAAACCCTTTCCCATCCATCCATTATGAGACTAAAGCACAATCTTAAATGATATTGATTCTAAGATATATACATATATATGTATACACACATATACATATGGGCATCAATACAAACAAATTTGCTATAAACACATGCATATGTACTGTGTATTTGTGAAACTCTGTTCAGTCATATATTATTATTATTTAGCCTAGATTACTATAATTTTATAGAAAGAAAATTTCCTTGTTGATCCTGAAGAAAGAACAGGGCAGATTAAATTTTCCAGTCTCAATGCTGTATTGGGTGAGGAATGTGTCGGGTCTGTAGTCAGGGCAGATAGGAGATGCAATGGATAAAGTTCCAGGGTTGGAGTCAGGAAGACTCCTGTTCCTGAGTTCAAATTTGGCCTCAGACACTTAGGAGTTGAGTCACCCCTGGGTAAGTCACTTAACCCTATTTGCTGCAGTTTCCTAATCTGTAAAATGACCTGGAGAAGGAAAAGGTAAACCAGTCCAGTTTTTGTCAAAAATTCTCCAAAGAGAGTCATGAAGAGATGGACACAACTGAAAAATGACTGAAAAGCCATGTCCAACTGCCCTTCATACTTGAAGGAAGGAGCCACAACCCAGAACTATCAATTCAGAACTTGTTCTCTCTGATCTCTGTCTGTCTCCCTCTGTTTCTGTCTCTGTCTCTCTCTCTCTTTCTCCTTCTGACCATGTCTTTCTCTGTTTCTCTGTCTCTGTCTCTCTCTGTGTGTCTGTCTCTGTCTGTCTGTCTCTCTCTCTGTCTCACTCTGTCTCTGTCTCTGTCTGTCTGCCTCTCTCTGTCTCTGTCTCTCTCTCTCTTTCTCCTTCTGACCATGTCTTTCTCTGTTTCTCTGTCTCTGTCTCTCTCCCTGTGTCTGTCTCTGTCTCTCTCTGTCTCACTCTGTCTCTGTCTGTCTGCCTCTCTCTGTCTCTGTCTCTGTCTCTCTCTGTGTGTCTGTCTCTGTCTCTCTCTCTGTCTCACTCTGTCTCTGTCTCTGTCTGTCTGCCTCTCTCTGTCTCTGTCTCTGTCTCTCTCTCTCTCTCTGTGTCTGTCTCTGTCTGTCTGTCTCTCTCTCTGTCTCACTCTGTCTCTGTCTGTCTGTCTCTCTCTGTCTCTGTCTCTGTCTCTCTCTGTGTGTCTGTCTCTGTCTCTCTCTGTGTGTCTGTCTCTGTCTCTCTCTCTGTCTCACTCTGTCTCTGTCTGTCTGCCTCTCTCTGTCTCTGTCTCTGTCTCTCTCTCTCTGTGTGTCTGTCTCTGTCTGTCTGTCTCTCTCTCTGTCTCACTCTGTCTCTGTCTGTCTGCCTCTCTCTGTCTCTGTCTCTGTGTGTCTGTCTCTGTCTGTCTGTCTCTCTCTCTGTCTCACTCTGTCTCTGTCTGTCTGCCTCTCTCTGTCTCTGTCTCTGTCTCTCTCTCTGTGACCTGGGATGCTCTCTTTTAGAGCACTCTGATAATACAATTTTCATCATCCCACACAAAGAGGAAAAGATTTTCTTTCCTTTCATATCCCACAGCCTTGGGGCTAGAGGAGTCACCCAGCAAGAAGAGCCACCAAAATATTTATTTGGTACAGCTGAAGAAGGACTGTAGGAGCTTATACATTGATTACCAAGAAAGCAATCTTCCAGGGCCCTTTCAGAGTTTCTGCACAACTGTATCCTTGAATCAATCCCCTTAGAACTTACTGATCACCTTCTTAAAAAGTCCCTTTTAATGTAGAGTCACTTAGTATGGGGCTGGGAAAGAAGGGATAAATGGAAGACAGAAAGGGCAAGAAGGAAACATGCAGCCTCCCTTTAAGAAGTCTATATTACTTCAATTACAAACAGCTGGGACTGCTTTAATGCTATCTCAGGGCTCATATAGATGTGACATCACACAGAACTAAAGCTTGGCCAGGGAGTTTACTGGCAGTATAGCTTAAACTGTAAGGATTTTGTTACAAATTTGTATGTGCCATATGTTTCTGAGCAAAACTCATAACCAAGAACCTCAGTACAATTCTATCTTCTTCTGGTAACTTGCTGGGTTTTAAACAAAGTGATATTTATGTGTTTTTCTATGCTTGTTGTGTGTGTGCTAATATGCATGTGTGTATATATATGTGTGTGTGTATGTGTGTTTATATGCATATATATATAAGCTCAGAATTAAAATCTTATTAATTTTAAGTTAAAGGGAAGTAAATGAATTTACTAACATCCCAGCTCATTACACATCTAACTAGAAAGATATTCACAATTAGACCACCATCCTGGCCAAGTAGGAGGAACTGGGAGACACTTTATATTCTAATTTTAAACTGCAGGGTATCCCAGGTGTACTGTACAGGATTTCCTGTAATTTACCAGCAAAATAAGCAGTCTACAGAAAACATTTACCATACTGTATATTCGAATTAATTACACAGCAGGATAAAGTGATTTCTTTGTGAAAGAAAGGATCGAGATCTACAGGAAAATCATAAAACCAAAGAGAGAAACCGAGACATTTTGCTGTTGGTAAGTAGGATAGTTGGATTCTGGCTTGAAGTATGGGGATAGAGTTGGGAAATGTATTGTCATTGCTGGTTTTTCTTATATTTAGTTTAGAAACCTAGCAAGCAGTCATTCAGTCCATGGAGATTGAACACCTTCTATAACAAACTTAGAGGCCAGACTTCCTGGGGGAGACAAAGAAATAGAAGCCATTCCAGTATAAAGAAAACTCCCTGAAGGCAGGGAATAGCTTTGGTTTGTACCTTAATAGCCCCAGATCCTAGTATAAGGAATACCAAGTTTTGGAAAGAGATGGAGGCTGAGAGGGCTTGGTATCTAAATCTATGATTTCACTGGTATATGTACTAGTTGGGGTAGAAACTCCCACGATTGAGGAAGTTTATCAATTAATACTTTATATTATTATAAAGTTATCAGGGATCCCTAGGAGTTTAAGTGTTTGTAATAGTCACACACCTAGCATGTGTCAATGGTTATGTTGTGTTTGAACTCAGGAATTCCTGACTCCAAGATTAACCCTCTAGTCACTATATCACATTGTCTCTTGCCTTCCCATAAGTACTATATAAAAAATGTTTTTGAATTATATTGTTAAAGACATGATCTTTTCAAAGAAGTTTCAGTGTTGGAGAGAGACACACACATGTATATATGTGTGTGTGAAAAGATGTGAGACAGTACTTAGTAAGTGCTGATTAAGAAAAATAGAGCAGTAAAGGAATCCAAGGAAGAAAAATATTTTAAATAAAAATAATAATATTTTAAATAAAAATAAAAAAATAAAGGTAGGCTTTAAAGGAGGGTAGAATTTAAACAAGAAAACCAGGAAATGTGGGAAAAGGCAAAGAGGTTACAGGAAGGAAGGATGGTATGAATAAAAATAATGGAAATTTTGAGACTAAATCTTGCAGAAATGGAATATACCATTTTAAAAAAAATATTAAAACAAGTACATAATAACAAAAGAAAAAGAAATGCATTATAAACATATTCAAACAAATATAAAATAAGAAAAGAAAAAAATCTTGTCATGTGCACAGCAGAACATAAGAGAGAATTCAAAATATATAGGAATTTCCCTTTCAAGAGAGCCTACGTATGAAATATTATACATTGCATTGAGAGCTATCCATCTTTGCTTTCTTATAGGTTTCCTTTCACTCTCTGCTATATATTTTTTACTTAGTTCCTCCCTCCCTTTCCTCTTCCCTCCCCACCCCAGGCTAAAACTAAGCATGATTATATTTATATAGATATCTATACATACACATATACATATGTAAACATTTTACATACATACATAGAATATACCATTCTTGATGGAGAATAATGTAAAAAGGCAATAGGGTACCTTGGAGAAGAGCACTGGATTTTGAGTCAGAAGCTCTTGGTTCAGAATTCTGGGTTATATGGCCAGTCCAATTAATTACTACACATTTTCTTTCATCTTAAAAACTTTCAAAACTCTGCAAGATAGGAATTGTGTAAAAGAAACTATGTAATTCCAGTGGTTTCTATCATCTAGGATGCTAACAACTTTAACAAAGTAACAATCCAATGAAATAAGAGTAGGAAAGCCAAATCCCTTATCCTTAACAAGCTCATTCAACAATCCTCCCCTGTTACCATGGTAAGCCAGGGCTGCACAATCCAACCTACTGGGTTTTCAATCAATTTAAATTCTACACTGTCCCTCTACTTATTCTTTTCTATGCTGAGTAAAATCAAAAAGCAGGAACTTGTTCTGATTGTGAAAGCAGTATATTTCAGTACTCGGTGCTAAGATATAACTCAGCCAGATTACTGAGGAACAGAGATAACTTGGGTAGAATGTGTATGTGAGGTTGTATGGTACTTCACTAAGCCTGAGGGAAAGAACCCAGCATCCAGCTGGGGCCAGTTTCATCTTTCCAGAAATCAACTGGCACTGAGACTAAGGCTAATAAAATGTGAATTTCCCAGTGTTGCAGTAAGCTGCAATAGCTTTGAAGTCCATACCCCAAGGAAATTGTAAACAAAAGGGATGGAGTCAGAAAATGAGTAATAGAGGATTATGAGGCAAAAAAGTAACACAAATTACTTAAACTCTCAGGAGGAAGAAAACCCAGTTAAAGTCCTAGAGCATAAGAAGATGAACTACCAAGGAAAATATATATAACAGAAGGGAATATGGCCTTCAGATCAGCTAAATGACTACAGGCATCTATAGACAAATAATAAAATGAATCAGCATTTGAAAAGGAAGCAGAATCAATGGATTCCCAAGAGAGAAAGGAATCATGTATGATGTTCTTGAATGGTCTAAAACAATGACAGCAGAATTTATGGCCAGTAAGTAGGAAAAATTAGTGGACTAGGAAAACTTGGATCCACAGTGGCAGGTCTCACTATAGAAATGGGGGGGGGAGGCAGGGAGGGAGAGAGAATATATAACTGCTTGGAATTTCAAATACAAGGAAGCAAACAGCAAAGTGAAAAATGAAACCAAAAGCAATAATGTTAAAAAATAATATCTTTACAAGCAAAATGTATTGATCTTAAAGGCAGAACACATATGAAGAACCTGAGGAAAAAGTCTCTCAGAAAAATATAACAAGTCAATAATCTGAATACCATAATGAAAGAAATAATTGACTTCTGGAAACAAGATGACTGAACGAAGCAGAAATTTTCCCAAACCCTCCAAAATTTGCCTCCAAATAACCTTGGAATAGTGTCTCAAAACTAATTTTAGAGTGGTAAAGCCGCTCTCCAGCCCAGGACAGTGTTTTGGGTTAGCAGGAAAGGTCTGTATCACTGGGGTGGAAAGGGAGAACGATCTGGTACAGGTTGTACCTGAGGTTGTTTGGAGGGGAATTTTGAAGCGGTCTAATGTTTCTTTCATCTTGTCTTTAAAATTATTATATTTTACCTATATAGAAATCATACAGTATAAGCTGATAAACTACCAAGGAAAATAGGAAAAACAAGGGAGTATAGCCTTCAGATCAGGTAAATGAATACAGACATCTATAGATAAAGAACAAAATTAATCCCCACCTGAAAAGACAGAGGAACCAAGGGATTTCCAAGACAGCAAAATGGAGAAATGGGAAAACTTGAATCTATAGTAGCAAGCCTCACTAAAGAAACACCAACAACAAAAGCAGATAATAGCTACTTGATATTTAAGACACAAAGATAGAAAACTGTTCCACTAATCACATCCTGAAAGAGATCCCAAAATAAAAATCCCCAGGAAAATCATAGTTAAAATCCAAGAATCCTAGGACAAGGGAAAAGTACTGCAAGCAGCCAGAAAGAAAGAATTCAAAGAAAGAATTCAAATATTGTTAACCACTGTCATCATTACATAGTATTTGGAGACTTCTACATTTAAGGATTGAAAGGTTTAGAATATGGTATTATGGAATATAGTATAGAAGCTAAAATTACAACCAAGTATCACCTATCCAGCAGAACTGATTATAATTCTTCAGGGGAAAAATTGATATTCAAGGACAGGACTTTCAAATATTTCTGATGAAAAGGCTAGACATGAGCAGAAAATTTCATTTTCCAATTTAAGACTCAAGAGAAGCATAAAAAGGTAATCAGGAAACAGAAGAAAAAAAAAGAAATTCAATGAGGTTAAATTGTTTATATTACTACATGGAAAGATGGTACTTACAATTCTTAAGAACTTCATCACTATTAGGACAATTAGAAAAACTGAACATAGACAGAGAGTATATATGTGAGTTAACTCTGATGGCATGATATAAAAACAACCCCAAAATAAAGGGTGAGAAAGGACATTGCACTGGAAGAAGAGGGTGGGAAGAGATAAAATGGCTTAAACGATCTCATGCTAATGAGGCACAAAAGAGCTATTACAGTAGAGGGAAAGATGGAGGGAGTGACTCCTAACACTTGAACCTTACTCTCATCAGAATTGATTCAAAGAGGGAATAGCATACACACTCAGTTGGATATAGAAATCTATCTTACCTGATAGGAAATTAAGAAGGGACAGAAATAAGAAAAGATGGAGAAACTGATAGAAGAAAGAGTAGATTGGGGGAGGCACAAGTGGTCACAAGTAAAAGACTTGTGAGGAGGGACAAAGTAAAAGATGAAAGAGAGAAAAGGCAGATGACAGAAAATAGGATGGAGGTAACTATATAGTCATCATAACTATTAGTGTGAATGGGATGAACTCACCTATAAAAGAGAAGCAGATAGCCAAATGGGTTAAAATTCAGAATTCTGCAATATGTTGTTTACAAGGAAGATACTTAAAGCTGAGAGACCCATACAAAGTAAAGGGGAGGAGGTAAGGGCCTGGAGCAGAATCTACGATGCTTCAGTAACAGAAAAAAAAAAGTGGGGGTAGCAATCATGATCTTAGACAAAGCAAAAGAAAAAATAGGGCAATTAAAAGATATAAAGAAGATGAAAATTAATTGAAGGAAGTGGGTCAAAGAATAAATCATAAGAAAAATAATAATTTCATTAATGAGAATGGAAACGAGAAAATATAACACAATTTATGGGACACTAGATCTAGAGAAGTAGTTAAGGAAAATTTTTTGTCTCTAAAATCTCATATCATTAAAATAAAAGAAAAATAGATCAATGAATTGGGCATGCAACTAAAAAAAATCTAGAAAAAGAACAAATTAAAAACCCCCAATTAAATACCAAATTAAAAGTCCTGAAAATCAAAGGAGAGATTTATGCAATTGAAAGTAAGAAAACTGTAGAACAAATATATAAAACAAGAAGCTGGTTCTATGGGGAAAAAACATCGATTAATTTGATTTGAAGTATGTAGTGTTTGTCCTTCATTGCCAAAGAAGACCATGCCATCAGAGAAATGATGACATGACTTGTACTTGACTTTATTTTGCATGTGAAAGGGCTGTGAAGGTCATCAGCCTCACTTCTCCTCCAGAGTCATCTGAATCCAGTGACCAGATATTCTTCAGGATGACTGAAGATGATCCAGGATGAATGCTTGGTAGCTTCTATGCTTTCATCTTAATTTGATTTAAAAAAGGAAAGAAGGAAATCCAATTAACAGTATCAAAAATTAAAAAGGTGAATTCAAAATCATTGAAAAGGAAACTAAAACAATTATTAGGAGCCATTATCCTCAATTATATGCCTCAAAATCTGATAATCTACATGAAAAGCATAAATATTTACAAAAATATGTTATCTACATTAAGAAAAGAGGGAATAAAATCCTTAAATAATCCCATCTTAGAAAAAAATGAACAAGTCATCAATGAACTGCCTAATAAAAAATCACCAAGGTCATATCAATTCACTGGTAAATTCTATGAAACATTTACAGAACAATTAATCCCAATGCTATATGAACTGTTTTGGAAAAAAAAATAGGTGAAGCATTTCCCAAATGATAAATGGTCAAAGGATATGAACACACAGTTTTCTGAGGAAGAAATTAAAGATATCTATAGTCAGATGAAAAAATGCTCTAAATCACTATTGATTAGAGAGATGCAAATCAAAAAACTCTGAGGTACCACATCACACCTATCAGATTGGTAAACA
Source organism: Bettongia penicillata ogilbyi (assembly GCA_023548195.1). Taxonomy (NCBI): domain Eukaryota; kingdom Metazoa; phylum Chordata; class Mammalia; order Diprotodontia; family Potoroidae; genus Bettongia; species Bettongia penicillata. The sequence continues at coordinate 2,775,063 of JAJHZJ010000164.1, read as the reverse complement.
TGATAGAACTGGAAGATGATAAATGTTGGAGAAGGTGTGAGAGAGTTGGAACACTAATTCATTGCTGGTGGAGCTGTGAGCTGATCCAATCGTTCTGGAGAGCAGTTTGGAACTATGCCCAAAGCATATGCATACCTTTTGACCCAGCAATATAGCTTCTAGGACCATATTCTCAAGAGATCATAAAAATGGGAAATGGTCCCACATGTGCAAAAATATTTATAGCAGCACTTTTGTAGTGACCAAAAACTGGAAATCAAGGGGATGCCCATCCATTGGGGAATGGCTGAATAAAATATGGTATATGAAGGTAATGGAATACTACTGTGCTATAAGGAATGATGAACAGGAAGACTTCAGAGAGACCTGGAAAGATTTCCATGATCTGATGATGAGTGAAAGGAGCAGAACCAAGAGAACCTTGTGCACAGCAACGACCACAGTGTGTGAGAATTTTTTCTGGTAGGCTTGGAGCTTCATTGCAATGCAAGGACTTAAAAAAATCCCCAGTGGTCTCTTAAGGCGAAATGCCTTCCACATCCAGAGAAAGAACTGTGGCATTCAATCTCATACTATAACAGATCATTTTCTTTTGTATTACATTTTGGTTTGTTATATGATTTCTCCTATTCATTTTAATTCTTCTACACAGCACGAGTATAGTGCAAATGTGTTTAATAGGAATATATGTGTAGAACCCATATAAAATTGTATGCCATCTTGGGAAGGGAGGGACAAGGGAGGGGGAAGGGAGGAGGAAAACAATTTAAGTTATATGGTAGTGATTGTAGAATATTGAAAATAAATAAAATTAATAAAAAATAAAAAAAATTAATGCATGATTGTTTATCCACAAAAAAAGGTGAAGAAAGACTCCCACCAAATTTCATTTATTATAGAAATATGGTGCTGGTACATAAACCAGGAAGAGCAAAGGGAAAGAAAAGTATAGTTCAGTTTCCCTAATGAATATTCATGGAAAAATTTAAATAAAATCCTTGCAGGAAGGTTACAGCAATATATCACAAGGATCATACATTATGACCAGATGGGATTTATACCAGGAATGCAGAGTTGGTTCAATATTAGGAAAACTATAAACATAATTAACCATATTTATTACAAAAGCAAAAGAAACCATATTATTTTCTCAATAAATGTCCCAAAACTTTTGACAAAATATAATATCAATTCCTACTAAAAACACTACAAAGCTAGGAATTTGTGGAGCTTTCCCTACCATTATAAATAGTATTTATCTAAAACCATGAGCAAGTATTATTTGTAATGAGTATGAAATAGAAGCCTGGACAATAAGATCAGGGATAAAGCAAGGGTGCCATTATCTTGACTAATATTCACTATTGTCCCAGAAATACTAGCTATAGCAATAAAAGAAGAAAAAAAAATTGATGCAATTAGAATAGGTAATAAGGAAACAAAACCATCAGTCTTTGCTGAGAATCCCAGAAAGTCAATTTAAAAACTAGTTCATATAATTAATAATTTTAGCAAAATTTCAAAAATAAAAAAGTCCATATAAATCATTAGCATGTACACATATATGTATATATATACATCATATATAATATACATGATATATATATATATATATATATTTCTAACAAAATGCAGTAGTAAGAAATGGAAAAAGAAATCCCATTAAAAATAACTATAGACCATAGTAATCTAGTGTTTGATAAACCCCCAATCCAAGCTTTTGGGACAAAAACTATGATCTGACAAAAACTGCTCGGAAAACTGGAAAACAATATGGTAGAAACTAGGTATAGACCAACTACTCACCCTAGATATAAAGATAAGGTCAAAACAGGTACATAATTTAAACATGAAAGGGGATACTATAAGCAAATTAGAAGAGCATGGAATACTTTACCTGTCATATTTATGGATAAGGGAAGAATTTAGGTTCAAACAAAAGATGTAGATTATTATGAAATGTAAAATGGATAATTGTGATTAAATTAAATTTTCTTTTGCAGAAACAAAACCAAAGTAACTAAGATTAGAAGGAAAGTAAAAGGGAGGGGGGATTAATTTGTTTTTACTCTATCTCTAATAAAGGGCTCATTTCTCAAATATATGGAGAATTGAGTCAAATTTATGTGAAGAAAAGTCATTCATTAGTTGAGAAGCAGTGAAAAGGTATGAAAAGGCAGTTTTCAGAGGAAGAAATAACAGCTACCTATAGACATATGAAAAGAAATGCTGCAAATCACTATTGATTAGAGAAATGCAAATTAAAACAACTCTGAGATCCACAATATATCCATCAGATTGGTTAATATGACAGAGAAAGAAAATGATAAATGCTGAGGGTGATGTGCGAAAGTTGAGATACTTGTGCTGTTGGTGGAGTTGTAAATTGATCCATCCCTTCTGGAGAGCAACTCTGTGCAAAGAACTGTGCATCTGTGGATACTCTTTGATTGAATTTCACTACTAGGTTCATATCCCACAGAGATTCAATGAAAGAAGGAAAGGGACTCATTAGTGACTAAGAATTGAAAATTTAGGGTATGCCCATCAATTGGGGAAATGGCTAAATAAGTTGTAAGATACTGATTTTAATGGGATACTGTGGTGCTCTAAGAAATGACAAGAAATGTGGTTTCAGAAAAAAACCTGGAGAAAAATAAAACTTAAAAAAAATAATATGACAAAACTTTCCATTGCTTCTGACCATAGACTACAAACTGCCAATGGAAGAATCAACACGTTATCTCTGGAAAATAAACAAACAAATAAACCAAAACGATATAATGAAAAATTACAGACATATAGTGCTTAAGTTTTATACTTCTCATAACAAACACAAAATTCTGCAAATTATCAGAAGAAAGATCTTCACATATAAAATAATGGAAAGCTGCATAATATGGTAATATTTTGGACTCACCAGAAACTGCAGGAAGCAATAGAATTATTAAAAAAAAATAAACAACAGAGTTCATGATGCAACCTAAGATGACATACTCTGCAAATCTGTATTTTAAAAAGGAAACAAAAAGTGTTTAATACATTCCTAGAAAGAAAATCAAACTTTAGCAAATGATTTGTTTTTCAGAAACTCCAGAAAATAGAAATATAAGAAAGGAAAACAAATATAGGAATCAGAGACAACAACACAAACTATATGGTGTACCATTAAAAGGTTTCTTTCTAAAAGTATACAAAGAGGTGAAAGTGAAAGCAGAAAATAAAGAGAAGTTTTGTTGGGAAAAAATGTCAAAATTATCATGGACTAAATCTTATAACATCCCAATTCCAGGTGAATCATTGTTTTTGTGAGGCTAAATTACAGAATGGAAGAACACATAAAAGGGATGGGGGGAAGTAAACGATATGCACTAATCAAAGGGAAAATAACTCCTGGATTCTCTCAAGAAAAAGACAGTGTAAAGGAGGATGGATGAAGGTAGAAAAAGGAGATATGGAAAAAGGCATAAGGAAAGAGAGAAATAATGTTTTGGTAGTTGGAGAGATGTCACTAATGAACATTTCCTTGAGCGAAGAGAGATGGGAAACTTATAATGGATTTAATCTGCAGGGGTTTGGTACGTAGGGTGAACACACATTTTTCCTCAGGAAAAAGGGAATCAAAGCTCCTGGGGAAGTGGATACTGAGAAGAGTGGAACAAGAGGGAAGATATTCATGGTAAATGGGAGAAACAAGAGGACAGCAAAAGTTATTAATGAATTGTACAATGAGGGATAAAGGAAAATTTTTACTGTGGGACAAAATCTTCTCTATCACATGAAGGAATTGATATTTCTAGAGTGAAACACAACAGAAAAAGAGGGACAGAAATGTAGAAACCTTTAGAAAAGAGAACTTAACTGAGTACATTAGAAGTTTTAAATCCATGAGGAATATAATGAATACAGCAGAAATAAAAAAGTATAAAAGTCATAAGCCAAAGAATAAAAATCTAAAATTTACAGAAAGGAAAGGTGAAGAATGAAGACAATGAAGAGAAAAACTTTAAAAAGAAAAACTAAACCAAATAAATTGAAGGGAAGGAAATGAAGGGAAATTTTTTTAATTACTTAACTGAAAAGGGGAAAAGGAGGAAGAATTAAATCACTAGATAAAAGGAACAAAGAAAGGGGAATTAATAAATTAAGTAACTAAAATTATGGAAAAAAGAAACAAATGGGAATGTGAGGAAGGGTTGAGGATGAGGGTTAGACTGTCAGTCAGAATGTGGTTCCTTAAAAAAGATCAAATTAAGATAAATGAAGAGAAAAATATTGTGTTTAGAGAAGGGAAAGGGGAAAAACATAAATTTGGCAAAAATTGCATACAAATCAAGGAAAACATTTTCCTAACTCATAATTTAAAATATGAATGGACTAAACAATTCAATAAGTGAAAAAAGAGAGCAGATTAGTAAAGCTACAATCTGTGGCTTCTAAAAAATCCCCCAAATAAAGACATGAATAGAATAAAATTGAAAGACTGGAAAAAAATTACCATGCATTAAGTGATTCAAAATAAATATATGAATGAATAAAGCAACCGCAACAATACAGAAAATGGAAGTTTCAATCATACTATCAGACAAAGAAAAGAAAAAAAACATTCAAGAGATAAATAAGAACACTCCATTATGCTAAAAAAGATACAGAAAACAAATCAATGCCAGTGTCATATGTGTATGTTTTAGCATTTCAATTCATTAAGATAATATTAACAACTATAAGAAGACATAAAAAAGAACTCAATAGTGACAGGAGATATCCATTTTTCAATATAGGATGGTTGGTTGTTGTCCTTTCTTCTCAAAGAGAATCAAAATGATATCACTCTGATAAAGTTAAGTTTCATTGTACCCAATTGTGGTTGATCTGACCCATACAAGCTTGGAATGTTCTTTTTATTTTTAAATCAAAAAAAGAAAATTTAGAATTTAAAAAATGCTAGAGAAATTAGAGGTCAACCCTTCCTCACATTCCCATTTATTTCTTTTTCCCATAATTTTAACTACTTAATTTATTAATTCCCTTTTCTTTATTCTTTTTATCTAGTGATTTAATTCTTCCTCCTTTTCCCCTTTTCACATAAGTAATTAAGAAAAATTTCCCTTCATAGAGATAAAGGATTTACTGTATCTTTTAAATGGAACTGCTAAAGAATCTATGGGGCATCTTGGTGGCATGGTAGATAGAGCACCAGACCTGGAATCAAGAAGATCCATCTTCCTAAGTTCAAATCTGGTTATAGACACTGATTAGCTGTGTGACACTGGGCAAGTCACTTAATTCTGTTTACTTCACTTTCCATATTTGTAAAATGAGCTGGAGAAGGAAATTACAAACCATTCCAGAATCTGCCAATAAAATCCCAAATGGGGTCATGAAATGTTGGAGGTGATGAAAAACAACTGAACAGCAAAGAATATATGCATGTATCCATACCACATGGGAATTTTACAAAAATTCACCATGTATTAGGTCACAGATACATCAAACAAATGTAAAAAACACTGTAAAAAGGCATAAATAATAAACACATCCTCAACAGACCATAAGAAAGTAGAAATGGTAATCAATTTAGGGAGAATATATAAGAGATAGATACATATAAAGCCTTATAAGGAAATCTTAAATAATTCGGGGTGGGGGGGAACTCAAAGAACAAATCATAGAAATAATTATGTGAAATAAGAAGAAGATGATGATGATGATGAAACAACATATCAAGCTATAAGATTCAACTAAAGAGAACTGAGGGGGGAAATCATATCCCTGCAATCATACATTAACAAAAACAGAAAAACATACTATTTTTGAAATGAATATGTATTTTAATAAACTAGAAAGCAATAAATACACAAATTTAAAATAAGCACAAAGGAGGTGAGAAAAAATTAAAGACAAATGAACTATAAATAAAACGTAATAGAAATAAAACATAAAACTAAAAGCTAGTTCTTTGAAAAGACTAATAAAAATGATAATCCTTTAGCCAATATTATTAAAAAGGGGACAGAAAATCAAAATCAACACACTAACAAATGAACATGGTGAAATCACAGCAAAATTACAAAAGTAAAAAGTAATTATAAAAACCTTCTAGGCATAGTTATATGCTAACAAGACCAAAATCACAAAGGAACTAGAGGAATATAATAAAAAATAAAATGTCTGAGCAGAAGAGTAAATGAAGATGCTAAATACTATAATCTCAGGGGAAAAAAAATGAAACTACCTCTAATGGAACTACTAAAGAAAAAAAATGTAAAACAAACACCTCAAAATCAATAGCATTTCTACATAATAACAGTCTAAGAGGCTGTAATAGAAATGTAAATACAATTCCAGAAACTACAAAACATATAAAATTTCTGAGAATTAATCTACCAAACAACTCAAAACTCTGTATAGCACAACTTAAATAACTGGAAGAAAAGTGAGTGCTCATGGCTAAGCCATGCCAATATAATAAAAATGACAAAGTCAATTTATAGTTTTGCCAACAAAGTTAAATTGTAATTTTAATGTTATACCAATCAAATTTTCAGAGAATTCTTTATAAATCTTGATAAAATAATAACAAAATTAGTCATGAAAAAAAAGTTCTAGATTATCAAGGAAAATAATAAAAAGATAAGGATAAAGGGAAAACAACATTTTCAAGAACTTTGTATATTATGAAGCAGCATTCATCAAAACCGCCTGGTATAGGTTGAAAATAAAGAGAGAAATCAATGCAACAGACAAGAAAAGAAAGAATCAGAAAGAAAACTATAGAATCCATTATTCAGTTAACTGGAAAACAAAAATTACTTATAAAAGACCTCCATTTTTGACAAAAATGGCAAGGAAAATTGGACATGGCAGATACTGGGCTTAGATATTTGCACCTTATATTATCATCCACAATACATTCTAAATAGATACACAAATTTACTATTTAAAGAAAAGTAGATCATATGCTCCTCATAGGTGTGGGTAGATAATGCTTTATTAATGAGGAAAAAAAGGGAATTGATTCAATTACAGAAGATGAAATGGATAATGTTTGTTACATCAAACTGAAAAAAACCTCAGTTAAAAAAATTATTCCACCTAGGACATGAAGGGAAGTGATAGAATATGTGTGTGTGTTTGTGCATATGTGTGTATAATATTATAATTATTTATATAATAGCTACATGTATTACATAATATACACATTATATAATACATTAGGTAATGACTTTGGGAAATATATGTACTCACTATATCTATAAAATCTATTGAGCAATGACTTTTAAATATGTGTGTATATATGCTATTTATATTAATTATTAATTGATATATAATTGTTACATACAGTGTATTACATATATGTATTGAGTAGTGGCTTTTGTGTATATATATATGTACACATTATAAACACTAATATATACTTAATGGCTTTTGGATATTATATCTATTTATCATCTATCCATCTATGCAGAAATGTATAGATACAGATATAGAAAGGGGTCAAAAGGATATAAACAAAAAATTCTCCAACTTTAATGTTCTTTTGCTGCACTATGCAGATCCCAGTCCATGGTGAAATTTCTTGTATCCTAAAGAGAGAATAGTGGTTAAGATTTGTGAGAAGGCAGTAGTGGTGAGAGTTCTTGAATTACAGTTTCAGAATGATGTTAATTATTTTTCCTGGGGTTTTCAGTCGTAATACAACATTTGAGGGTCTTAGAATCCAGCCTATTAGAAAAGGAGAAATTACTGAATGTTCCTAAGCAGAGTTAACCTCTTGGAGGGAGAGAAAGAACTCTTATATGCCCCAAAAATGTTCAAAGAGAAAGAAAATACTAAACCCACAACAGGGGGGATCAAGGAAACTAGATTTTCTTTCTTTTAAAAATTATTTTTAATTTATGGACTAAAACAAGAATTTCCATAAGATAGTATGATAAAAAATGATGATTACACATGAAACTGCAAATCTGTGCTGCTCAACTTGTTGTTCCTTTTAAATACATAATGAAGTTACTGTGTAAATTTCTTTTTTTCTCTTCCCTCCCCTTCCACCCTAGAGATGGCTGCAATTACATATACACACACGCGTGCACACTGTGCGCCCCCATGCACATACCAACACACATGTATTCTATACATTCTTCTATTTATTTGTTCTTTCTCTGGATGCAGACAGCATCTTTCTTTATATGTCCTTTGTAGATAATTTGGGTATTTGTAATAGTCAAAATGACTTATTTGCTGAAAATTGTTCTTAAAACAACATTGCTCTTACTGTATACAACGTTCTCTCGGTTCTGCTCATTTTGCTCCTCATTATTTCATGCAAGCATACCCATGTTTTTCTAAGATCATTGAGTTTACCATTTTATAGCACAGTTGCATTCCATCACAAGGATTTTCACTGTACTTTCACCCTATCTGGTATCTCAAGTGTATTTCCATTTCTGTGGAGTCCAGGTTGATGCTATGAAGCTTTGCAATAAGGCAAAAGAGTTAAGTGTGTGTGTGTGTATGTGTGTGTGTATTACAGTCAATAAACAAGTACAACAGAACTTGAAATGTACAAGTATTTTTTTCAAGCACAGAAAGATGTAATTTATAGTAGAATGTAATTTGTGAGGGTCTTAATTTTCCTTTCTCAGACAGTCATTGATAATGTTGTCAATGTTTTCTTAGATTATTCTCATAATGATTTTACAGGAAAAGTAAGCATGTGCATTGGTAATTCTTGATGGTCTCTTAGTCACCTCTTTTGATAATAATAATGAGATATGATATTTTTCCCATGCCTTTGATGTCTTCCTCCCATTCAGATACCTTGAAGAATAAATAGCTCCAAGTGGTAAAAAAAAATGTGTTGCCTGAAGCATAGAGCTTCTCTGCCTATACATGGTTTAATCCAGCTCTTTTTTCTAGTTTTTTTCTCTACAATGCCATTTTCATTTTCTCATGTAACATACTCAACATGGCGATGTACCTAATGCAGCTCTACTTGCCTTGATTAAAAGTGTTTGTTATTGAAATATTTACTGATATTTTCTAGTTTTCATCTGCTTAACCATCTTGTAGTTTCATCTATTAATATCTTTAGTGTCTTTGCTTATTTGAGTCTTTTGCAAAAATTTTAAAATGTGTCCCGCCCCAATTTCCACAATTTATGAGGTGATAGTGTTCATAACTTTCTACTATTTTTCTCCATAACATTACAAATTCTATTGGTGCATTTTGGTTGTAATAATAGTCATTTCTAAGTGTACTCCCACATACCCAATGAGCCTTCCCTTTTAATAAAGAAACTGTGCAAAACTGACTTAGTGTCTGCATCTGGCAGCATATACAACATTTCACAACGATAGTCACCCTCACCTCCACAAGGAAATGAGAGGAGTGTATTTCATTATCTCTTCTCCAAGACCAACATTGGCCATTGGATTTCAACATTTGGTTTTACTTTAGCATTCTTTGCATTCTTTATTATTACAGTCATTGTGTGTTGTTTTTTAGGTTAAGTTTACTACATTAAATGTCAGTTTATACTGTACACATCCTCCCATTTTTCCCATTCCTCATATTAAATTTTATTTCCTAATAATATTCTGTTACATTCATATGCATTGATTTGTTCAGTCATTCCCCAATCTATTGGTACTCATTTCCCCCACGACTTTTTCAATACACAAAACTGACGCTATGAATATTTTTCCTCTACAAGAATTTAAATGTGAGTTTATATTCCATATCAGTGATGCCTCTTGCAGCTATATCTCTTACCTTGATAAGTGAAATACTATGGTGCTACAAAAAATAAAAGTATACTATTCTGATTCCGAGAACCTGTACTAATGACTTGTGTGACATCTGACAGATCAGTTACATATGTGGGAATGTGGAACTCACTGGAAAGGGAAGAAAATAATATTGCTTGGTTATAGAATTATATGAATGTTTTAGTGTGTTTTGGGCATCCTTTATATACATTTCTATAATCTTTTGTTTTGGTGAAAAGGGGGTGATTTTACTTGGAGTAGGATAGGAGCAATGAAGGATGCCCTTCAACTGACTATTCATTGTTACTCTGATTGCTTGCACAAGGTCTAAAATTTGTTTTACTCACATCTTTGGAAACTTAGACATGAGTCATATTCAATGATTTTCCCAGAATAAACTTTAGGGGCATTATGAATCAAATAGAGAAAGAATGATATGTGTTTGTGTACGTACCTGTGTGTGTGTGTGTGTGTGTGTGTGTGTGTATGTGTGTGTGATATCATTCAGATTCATTAAAGCCCAGAGCTTGGAGTTCTGGTCCACGAATTACACTAAGAAATGGAGGGTGGTGGTTATTTGAATGTCTTTTTAACTCAGATTTGTCTAGAAAGCACCTTTTTATTTCAAAATTTTTTGTTACAACATAGTCTACTTTTCTGCTATAGAAAGTGCAGTATATTTGCACACTCGGGCAGAATTAAATTTTAATGATTAGAGACATTAAGAAGTATCTCAGGGTTGTCAGTAAATATCAGTGACAATTTTCTAACACTAGAAAGGTAAGAGATTTGATATAAAAGTTTGGGATGAATTTGCAATGACCTTATATATCCCAAGAAATTGTTCCCTTGACTAAATACTGCTGACTACATAACAGGTGCTCAATAAATACTTGCTGATTGATAAAAGCCTTGATATCAGCTTTTTTTTTTCCAATTTTCCTCTCTGTCTTAAAAATTCTATTTCCTCCAGGTGCAGAAAAATTCTAATTAATTGAGGACTCTGATTAGGCAAGTTCCAGTTAATTTGTTGCATATGCACAGCATGCACATGCACGCACACACACACACACACACACACACACACACACACACACAGAGCTGTCCTTTATTTTGGAGTGGAAGCAGATTTAAGGTAGCCTCTGTCCCCAAAAAAATGCAGGCAATGGGAGAGCAGGTAGATTTAGGCTTTGCAATTGTGTACCTAAATATTTCCAACCAATATTTAGGAAGGCTGTCCATTTTTGACTACACCTCTCTCCCCCTACCCCACCCCATCTAATTCCTTTATAATCTAGCACTATTTTCAGGAACTACCAGAACATTATATGACTCTATATAGGTACTTGAGGATTTGGAAGATGCCTTTGATTTCTAACATCATATGACTACACCATGACTTCCTAATGAAAAATTAATTTGAATCAATGTATTTTAGCCAAAAGATCACTTGACTTGGAGTCAGAATCTGAGTTTGAATCTCCATCCTATTATATGCCACCTCTGGTAACTATGGAAAAATCATTTGACCTTTTAGAGACTCGGTTTCTTCACCTGTTATATGAGTTCAAAGAGATGATCTCTTCATTTCCTTTGAGCTCTAAATATTGTGATGTCTGGTTCTCTAATGATTTAAGTGGTAATTGATAACGACATATCTTTACCAAAAAGCTATTATTCTGTAGCCATATGAACAAGTACCAGTGTGGGTATATTTTTTTCATTGTTATCCAAGGTTATAATTTAGGATATTTAGCTGTTTTGTGCCACACAATCCAGCCTGTCCTGAGTCCAGAGAAATTGTAAGCCTTCCATCAATGAACCATGCCTGTCTGAGGGCAGACCTCCCATATTCCCTCCCACAGTACTAAAGAAGTGAAACAAGTCTCACCTCCCAACACCCGCCCAATGCCCTGAACAATTCTAGAGATATTTTCTAGAGAAAATAGAGCTTAATTTCTTGGAGGTGTTTTGTTGACAAGAAAATGGAAAGCATGTGTCCCTGCTTCCCTTATTGTACTTCCAAGTAATGAAAGTATTTAAGAAGGTACAATTATGATCTTGGCAAGCACCTGGGGCTCTTGGAACTGTTTTTTCACACTGAATAAACACTGCAGTTAATCTGTTTACGTTATCCTGTACTGAAAAGCAATCTACTACAAAAGGCTACAACCATCCTTTAGTTTCTTTTTTCCTTAAGAAAAAAATGCATTAATAATTTGCTAAAAATGATTCAATTGTCTCCATTTCCACAATAATCAGAAAGGAACAGGGCTTGGAGAGAGTATGTTTGATAGGAAATTGTTTAAAAAATTATCTAATCTTTCCACTACCTGAATTCTCTTTGTTAACACCCTACAATCTTGATTCCTTTCTGTTCTCCTTCCTTCTTCTACTTCCAAGTAAACCTATCGCCTTGGACAAACTCAAATGTCATCAAGAGTCTGGTTGGGCTCTGGTGACCCAGAATGAGAGACAAACTTTCATTAAACTATGGGGGAGCTCCTGCAAGCAGGACAAACCCTTTCATGACCAAGGTGATCTGGAGATAATAACCTTTCCAAGGAACTAGGTACCTCATAAATATCATGCCCCACCATGAATTTTTGTTTTGGTGCTTTCTGTGACAATCCATTTTCCAGTAAAGAATGAAAAGGAAAATCTGACACGGGAGAAGGAGCAAGGACACATGGATCTATTCTCAGATCTTATATTTGGGCCTTGGGATTGGAATATTCATTGAATTGCCATAATAGGTAATGGGGATGAAGAACGATCACACAAACTCCCTGAAGAACATCGTACTTGTGTGAGGCCACAGGTGGGCAACTGTCTGAAATAATAAAGTGGCCACATAAACATGTTGGGATTCTCAGAACTAGTTAGTTTCTTACCTCAACAACCTCATACAGAGAAGTTGTATATCAGGGAAACAACTCAATTTCCTTTCTCCTATAGAGCACACATCTTTTCGGTTCTATTATCTTTGTCATAATGGAATGGAGTGCCTTATGAGTAGGACCTGGTCTGGAAAGATGGGGGCAAGGTTAGTCAGGCCTGGCTTGTTATATTCAAGGATCAAAGATTTCATATTTGCTTTGGATTTGGTAATGCCAAGCACACAAAGTGGATCGAGAACTAGATATCTTTAGCTTAAGGTTGTAGGGGATAGAGATAAGGTAAATCACTCAACCCTGTTTACTTAAGTTCCTCATCTGTAAAATGAACTTAAAAATGGCAGACAAGTCCAGTATTTTTGCCAGTAAAACCCCAAACTGGAATGACTAAACTCCAACAACAATTTCTACCTCCCACCAGTAGCATCAAAATATCACAGTCATGGTATTAACTTCCTAAAGAGTGAACTAAGATTCATCTTTTTTACCATAGCTAGACATCAGTAACATTGCTAGAAAGCTATCAAAACAGCTAACTCTTTATAAAGTTGACATACAACTGCCTGTATTACCCTTCCCCCAAATCAACTCTCTCTCCCTACTCTCTGCCAAGCACCTAATTTCCCATTATTAGTCCCTAAAACTACACTATCTGGCCTGGTTCAGCTGTGAGAAATTAAAGAGAAGGAGATTGGCCAGTGAGGTTATTTTATTTCCTGTAAGAATGATCTTGTGGTTTTTTTTAATTTCATCTTTATTTGCTGATTTTTCCATATTGTGAGTTCATTACTCATTGTTTGAGGGATGTGTAGAATTACACTCATGGATTCTTATCACTCTTCGCTTATCTCAGATTTTTTAGTAGTGAATTTTCATAGGACATAACTTTCACTGGTACAATACCTCAAGTTCTTGTCAAAACTGTGGTAAAGTAGGGTCATTACCTTTCTCTTCGAAACAGATTGAGTTCTCATCTCTTCTAGTGCTCTTTGTCCCCTTCTTTTCCTTCCCTATATCATAGGGCTTGGCAGATTATACTCTTCAGAAGCCCTATACCATTCAAAATTTTAGAATCTTGAAGCTAACCCTCTGACATAGTCCCAGAGGGAGTGTTTTTTTTTTTGATCTGTCAGATAAAAATCAGTGAATCAGTACTGCTAGAAAATTCTAGAAAAAGAAAAAAGCTAAATGTAGAGTGTTGGCCCCAAAGTACAAGACTTTGGAAGAACAAGGGGCTCCTAAGCATGGTGCCAGTTATAACTATTTAGCATTGTTGTTCCTATTGAGTTATTTCAGTTTTCTTGGCAAAGATACTGGAGTGGTTCGCCTTTAACCTTCTCCATTTCACTTTATAGACAAGGAAACTAAGGTAAACAGGGTTAAGTGACTTGCCCAGGTTTGCTGAACTAGTACAGTGTGAAACCAGATTTGAGCTCACAAAGATGAATCTTTCTGATTTCAGGATGAGCACTATACTGTGCCACCTAGGTGGTTAAGTGACTTAGTATTATAGGAAAAGCAATAGGCTTCATAAGAAATGGAAGGTGAAATGCATACAAATTACAAAGATTAGTAAGAGTTGTTTTCATCCTCTTTAGGATCTTTAGGAACCTTTTAGGAAACTCACATTTCAACCATTTCATGACCAGCCTACTGGAGACAATGAAAAATCAATTTCAAAGAAATGGTTGGACCTAAATGAGGGAAATTAGAAAACTAAGACCATTTACTTTTCAGATTTCTTTGAGAATATCCCAACTGAATAGGTAATGCCTTGAGGACCACAGGAGTTCTTTAACTTCAGTATTGTGAGAGAATAGAAAACAGCTAACCAAGACAGGAGGAAAACATCATGGTGATAGGTCTACAAAATGGAAAAGACTGGTTACAAGAAACTCATTTAAAAGAAGTATAGCCTAAAAAGAGTCATCAGAGTGATTGATAGTTAAATGTGAACGAAAGAAAGGAAATGAGCAAATATGTGAAGAAACGTGCCATTTTGGCGGACAAATATTTCACAAATGAACAAAGAAATAAACCTAATAAAATAGTATAAAAAATTCCCCAAGACATTGGAAGAAAGTTAAAGGGCTAAATGAAAAAAGAAACAAACAAACAAAGGAATGCAGGAAAAAATTCGCAATCTTAAGGAAGAAATCAGTATGCTTAAAAAGAAGCTAAATTTAGAACCAAAGATCAACACACACACACACTATATAACAATGAGTTTGGGGGGACCACAGATTTATGAAAATTTACATCAAGTTTGAGCCCACTGTGTGCAATGGAACAAAGAAGACCGTGTTCTAGATATGTGAAGAAATGTTTATACCTTTTGTTTCTTGTTACATATTTGCAATAAATTATCCCATTGTAAAAAAAAAAAATCATTGATGTTCACTTTAAAAATGAAAGTAGGTTGTTAATTACTGTCATTTAATTGTGGAAGGAACATAGAGTGACCTTAAAAAAATGTCATTATAGAAAAACTTCCACAACCCTTCAGTCATGTCTTATCATGTTAATAGGAATATATAGCCAGTCATGTTCTAAAAAGTGGAGGCCAGAATGATTGAAACAAAAGCATCATAAAATAATGTAAGTATCACAAGGCATATAGGCAATAATCTTGCAAAAGAAAAAGTGAATTTCAGAATTCAGCAAATCATTTAGAAAACTTATCCAGAAGTATCGGAAACAGACACCCAAATATAAATCAAGAGAACTCAGAACCCAGTCAATCAATGCTATAGGTAGTAGAATAATACAGAATAATTCATTCCAGGTAGATAAAGAGAATGGTAGACAGGAAAAAAAATAAAACTATTAGTACTCAAAAATAGAGTCATACAAGAAACATTCAATATGTTCCCTTGATTTGAGGTTGTTGGATGAATAAGAGTGAGAAACTGGAAGATAGTTCACACATGTAAGAGTAGGAACTGGGTACCCCCAGAAGAAAGGAAACAAATTGACATTATTATAAAGCAATGCCATGGAGACAAGGAACGAGATGGGATCTCACTAAGAACTCTGCTGGGATGTGTGTGTGGGGGAGGGGGTGTGTGTGTGTGTGGGTGCGTTTTCGGGTAATAGTTGGATGGTGGTTAGAAATCTTAGGACAGAAGCTATTCATCTAACTGGTATAATGAGTACAGTGATAGAATAACTGAATTTGAATCCTGCCTCAGTTACTCATTATGTGATCCTGGTCAGGTGACTTAATCCTCTATTTGTTTGCCTTCTTCATTTAAGAAATACAGATAGCGGGGGAGGAGCCAAGATGGTGGAGTAGAAAGACTCATGTATGCTAGCTCCGAATCCACAGCCCAGAAATTTCCTGTAAAAAGAACTCCCCACAAATTCTGGATCAGTGCAAGTTGCGCAGAAACACAGTGGAAGAGATTTCCATTCCAGAGAACCCTGGAAAGCCGTCCCCAGGGGTCCGTCACGCCCAACCCTGCACTGCCCTGGCCATGGAGCCCCAGAGGAGCAGATCCAAGCAGTCTTCAGGGACTGAATCCCTGGTGGCCACGAAGGTCCCTCCACCCACAGGCATTCCAGGTCAGTGAGAGAGACGTCTGGGCTGGCCAAGAGAGGAGCGGGGTGTCTTTGTGACTTGAGCCCCCTCAGGAGGCAGCGGCAGAGGCAGTAGCAGAGGCTGCAGCGGCTAGGCGCTCCCAGAGCAGGCAGGAGCTCAGGGCCATTACCGAAGGTCTCTGCATAAACCCCCTGAGCGAACTGAGCCTGGGAGGGGGCCCTGCCCCAACCTGAGGACCAGAACTTAAGCTCACATTGAATAGCAGCTGCTCCCTCCATGGAAAGCCCTGAGGCTGGGAAGCAGCATTTGAATCTCAGACCCCAAGCACTAGCTGGGCAGATCTAGGCAGGGGTGCAGAGGAATCTCAGAAGTGAAATAACTGGCTGGGAAAATGTCCAGAAAAAGGAAGCAAAATAAGACCATAGAGAACTACTTTCTTGGGGAAGAGATGTTCCTTCCTCCCTTCATTTCTGATGAGGAAGTACAATGCTTGCCATCAGGGAAAGATGTGGAGGTCTGGGCCTCTCTATCCCAGACATCCAAGGTGGATGTCCGGTAGGCTCAGGCCATGGAAGAGCTCAAAAAGGATTTTGAAAATCAAGTTAGACAGGTGGAGGAAAAACTGGGAAGAGAAATGAGAGAGATGCAAGCAAAGCATGAAAAATGGGTCAATACCTTGGTAAAGGAGACCCAAAAAAATGCTGAAGAAAATAACACCTTGAAAAATAGGCTCACTCAATTGGCAAAAGAGGTTCAAAAAGCCAATGAGGAGAAGAATGCTTTCAAAAGCAAAATTAGCCAAATGGAAAAAGAGGTTCAAAGGCTCATTGAAGAAAATAGTTCTCTTAAGATTATAATGGAACAGATAGAATCTAATGACTTTCTGAGAAACCAAGAAATCATAAAACAAAACCAAAAGAATGAAAAAATGGAAGAGAATGTGAAATATCTCATGGGAAAAACAACTGACCTGGAAAATAGATCCAGGAGAGACAATTTAAAAATTATGGGACTACCTGAAAGCCATGATCAAAAAAAGAGCCTAGACATCATCTTTCACGAAATTATCAAGGAAAACTGCCCTGAGATTCTAGAACCAGAGGGCAAAATAAGTATTGAAGGAATCCATTGATCACTGCCTGAAAGAGATCCAAAAAGAGAAACTCCTAGGAACATTGTGGCCAAACTCCAGAATTCCCAGGTCAAGGAGAAAATATTGCAAGCAGCAAGAAAGAAACAATTCCAGTATTGTGGAAATACAATCAGGATAACACAAGATCTAGCAGTTTCTACATTAAGGGACTGAAGGGCTTGGAATCTGATATTCCAGAAGTCAAAGGAACTAGGACTCAAACCAAGAATCACCTACCTAGCAAAACTCAGTATAATACTTCAGGGGAAAATATGGTCTTTCAATGAAACAGAGGACTTTCAATCATTCTTGATGAAAAGACCAGAGCTGAAAAGAAAATTTGACTTTCAAACACAAGAATGAGAAGAAGCATGAAAAAGTAAACAGCAAAGAGAAGTCATAAAGGACTTACCAAAGGTGAACTGTTTACATTCCTACATGGAAAGACAATATTTGTAACTCTTAAAACTTTTCAGTATCTGGGTAGTTGGTGGGATCACACACAGATGTACACACACACATGCATGCACACACACATGTACATGTGTGCACACACAGAGACAGAGAGCACAGAGTGAATTGAATAGGATGGGACCATATCTTAAAAGAAATTAAGGTAAATGGTAAGAGAGAAATGTAGTGGGAGGAGAGAGGGTGAAATGGAATGGGGTAAATTATATCTCATTCAAGAGGCAAGCAGGAGACTTTTTAGTGGAGGGAAAAAGAGGAGAGCTGAGAAAAAAACAAGAAGTTTACCCTCATTACATTTGACTAAAGGAAGGAATAAAATGCACACTCACTTTGGTATGAAAACCTATCTTACAGTACAGGAAAGTGGGGGAGAAGGAGATAAGCAGGGAGGGAAGGATAATGGAAGGGAGGGAAATGGGAGGAGGGAGCAATTTGAAGTCAACACTCAGGGAAGGACAGGATCAAAAGAGAGAATAGAAACAATGGGGGGCAGAATTGGATGGAGGGAAAATACAGTTAGTCTTACACAACACAACTGTTATCGAAGTCATTTGCAAAACTACACAGATATGGCCTATATTGAATTGCCTGCCTTCCCAAAGGGAATGGGTGGGGAGGGAAGGATGGGGAGAATTTGGAACTCAAAGTTTCAGGAACAACTGTTGCGTATTGTTCTTGCTACTAGGAAATAAGAAATACAGTTAATGGGGAATAGAAAGTCATCTGGCCCTACAGGACAAAAGAGAAGATGGGGACAAGAGAAGGGAGGGATGATAGAAGAGAGGGCAGATTGGTGATAGGGAAAATTAGAATGCTCGGTGTATTGGGGTGGGGGGAGGGGATAAAAGAGGAGAAAATTTGGAACCCAAAATTTTGTGAAAATGAAAGTAAAAAGTTAAATAAATAAATTTATATTTTTAAAAAAAGAAATACAGATAGCAATTGCTCTTAATAGTCAAACTTGTTGTACAGATGAAATAATATGTGTAAAGTATTTTAGAAGCCTTAACATTCTATATGAATATTAGCTAATAGCAAATAATAACAATAATTATTTCTACTGTGGAAAATCTTTTGGGGACTTTGGTGGAGTGGGAATCATGACCTATAAAGAATTGTACTTATAGACAGAAGGGAAAATGATAACACACAAAAGGGGATAAAAGATAAGAGAAATATTAAAGATAGGTAGAGAATTTACATAAGACCAAAAATCATTTTCTAGTGGATAAGTGGTACAGTTATGAACAAATGGTTTTCAAAATAATAATTTCGAATTTTCAACAAAAATAATTTGTTACTACAAATCACAAAGAAAAATGCAAATGAAGTAAATCTAAGGTTTTGCCTCATTTTCAGGAAGCTGGCAAAGCTGACTAAAGAATGAAATAGTTAAAGTTGGAACAGCTGTGGGAAGGAAGACATGCTAATGTGCTATTGATGGATATATGATTTGGTCCAGCTATTCTGAAAGGTAATTTAGAATTATGTTAAAGTAAGTGAATGAAATGTCCATAGCCTTTGACCCAAAGATCTCATTGTTAGGCATATACCCCAAGGAGATTAAAGGCTGGAAAAAGTCATACACACACACACACACACACACACACACACACACATAAATACAGAGAGAAAGAGAGAGACAGAGAGAGAGACAGAGACAGAGAGGACAGAGAGACAGAGAGACAGAAGGAGAGAGAATGAGAATGTAACATACATAGAAAAGGACCAGAAGCAAAGTAAATATATGATTTAGGAAAGACAAAACAAATTGCATTATATAATGAATCTTACTGCATCATAAGAAAGGATAAAAAT
This sequence comes from Bettongia penicillata ogilbyi, assembly GCA_023548195.1. Lineage (NCBI taxonomy): Eukaryota > Metazoa > Chordata > Mammalia > Diprotodontia > Potoroidae > Bettongia > Bettongia penicillata. Next base: position 2,755,434 of record JAJHZJ010000164.1, on the reverse strand, counting down.
TTAATTCAGAGGAAGATTTACATGATATATACAATGGCTACAACAATATAAAATGAAATAACAGGAGAAAAGGAATTGACTAGTATAATTATAATGAACAACCTTGGTCCTATAAAAGAGTTAACTATACCTCCCTCCCATCTTTGAAAAGGTGATGGACTATAGGTCTGAAATATTGTATACAAAGACTTTTTTAATGTGGGGGAATTTTTTAACGAATTTTTTTTCTTTTAAAAATCTTTACTGTAAGGTATACCTTACTGTTTGGAGTAGAGAGAGTGGAATAGACATATTGTGAAATATGATGCAGTTGCAAAAGTTCATTAAAAATAAAATATTTTAAGAAATCTGAAGGAAAAGTTAAGATGAACAAGATTTTGCTCCTCAGATTTGAATTATAGAATATTTTCTACTCTATTTTACTACTTCCATTAAGAATTAACATTCTTAGATTCTCAGAGTACCCTAGCAGGGGAAAGAGAAAAAAATGTGAGAAGAAAGTGTTTTTTGGGGGACAAGGACTACTGATTAATGCCATATGAGTATAACAAATGATATAGGTAGAGGGATGGAAGACTAGTTATGACACTTTGAGTTGGGAAAAAGATTAGTAAAATAATAAATAATAAATATAATAAGAAGAGTAAGAGAAAAAACAAAATTAGTTTAAAGAAACTTGGAACTGGATAGAGTAGCCTAAAGAAGAACCAAGAAAAGGAATGAGTATCATATTACTATTATCAAAATAAATCACAGAGAATTAGCTCTGACTGCAAGGAGACAAATTACAATCTCTCTCTCTCTCTCTCTCTCTCTCTCTCTCTCTCTCTCTCTCTCTCTCTCTCTCTCTCTCTCTCTCTCTCTCTCTCTCTCTCCACACACACAAACATATATAAGTAGGCATATATACATACATATTTAAAACAAGCAAACCAGTAGTAAGTCCCACCTCAGCAAATCAGCAGGAAATCCTGAATACCAGTGTGGTAGAGCAGGCATATGCCATCACTAGGATCCCCCATGTGCCTTTGCATAGCCAGAGAAAGAGCAGACTCCAGCTCTGAGAGCCACCATGTACTTTCAGTGGGCAAAGAAGTAGAAGCCAACACTACTGGTGCCTATGCAAACAGGCAGCATCAACACAGGTCCCCCACCACATGCGGCAGCATAGCCTTGGACAAACAGGCAGCTGCCAGCAGCCATATTACCATGTGCTTCAGTGTATCCCTAGGAAATACAGAGACACTCCACCAGCTTCCACACACATCAGATGCTGCTTCTATGACCCCAGCTCAGCACCAGGTAAGATGCCAGACACCTACAGCCTCCAGCAATGCCAGCCACCCTGAACCCCACCCCTCATGGCAGAACCAGACACGAGGGTTCCCCCAGAGGCCACAGGGCAACATCAGTGAAGCACAAGGCCTGCAGCCCCTGCCACAAGAAACCTGAGACAGTGCCCTTCCATCCAAGGAGCAAAGCTCAAATTTAAAAGAAAGGGAAAAGGCCAAAAAAGATGAGCAAAAAACAAAACAAAACAAAAAAGAATCTGACCATGTAAAGTTCTTATGGCAACAGGGAAGATCAAGATACAAACTCAAAAGAGGACAGCAATGACACAATACCTATGGGCAAAACCCCAAAGAAAAACGAGAAGTGGTCTCAGGCCCAGAAAGAACTCATGAAAGAGTTCAAAAATGAACTTAAAAACCATAGAAGAGACATAGAAGAAAAAAAACTGGAGAAAAAATGAGATTGATGCAAGAGAATTATGAAAAAAAGAGCTAACAGGTTGGAAAAAGAAAGCAATTGTTGAAAAAGTACAATTAACCAAGAAAGTACAAAAGCTAATTGAGAAGAGCAACACCTCAAAAGTTAGAATTGGGCAAGTAGAAGCTAATGTCTCTATGAGACATCAAGAATCAATCAAACAAATTCAAAAGGATGAAAAAAATGGAAGGAAGCATGCAAAAACCTCATGGGAAAAACAACTGACCTGGAAAATAGATCCAGGAGAGACAATGTCAAAATCATTGGATTACCTGAAAGCCATAATCAAAAAGAGAACCTGTACAGCATGTTTCAAGAAATTATCAAGGATGCCCTGATATCCTGGAACCAGAGGGTAGCATTAAAACAATCCACTGATCACTTCAGGAAAGAGATCTCAAAATAAAAAAAAGAAAACAAACAAACTGTAAGGAACATTATAGACAAATTCCACAATTATTAAATCAAGGGAAAATACTGCAAATGACCAGAAAGAAACAGTTCCAATATTGGAGAGCTGCAATCAGGATTAGACAGGATTTAGCAGCTGAAATATTACAAAATCAGAGGTCATGACATTCTGGTAGGCAAAGGCACTAAGACTATAACCAAGAATTGCTTACCCAGAACTATTAAGCATAATATATAAAGGAGAGAAATGGTCATTCGATGGAACAAAAGAATTTCAAGCTTTCATAAGAAGACCAAAATTAAACCAAAAATATGCCCTCTGATACCAAGATTCAAGAGAAGAATAAATAGGTGAAAGGGGAAAAGAAAACATAAGGTTTCAAGAGTTAAACTGTTTACATATCTACATGGGAAGATATTACTTGTAATTCTTAAAAATTGTGTCACTAATAGTACACTAATAGCTAGAAGGAATATACAGAGACAGAGGGTGTGGGTATAAGGCGAAATAAGGGAATGAGATAAAAATAATTAAAGCATGAGAAAGAGGAGTACACTGTGTAGAGAAGAAAGAGAAAAGTATAATGAGTTAAATTACTTCACAGGAAAAGGTTGGAAAGATCTATTAGAGCAGAAGGGAAGATGGGAGGGTAGGCAATGAGCATCTCTTGAACTCTACCCTCAACATCATTAGCTCAAAGAAGTCAATCTCTTGAATATAGAAATCTATCTTACCTGACAGGGAAATAGGAGGGGAGGAGATTAAGTGGGGCTAGAGGGAAGGAGAGAAGGAGAGGTGGTAGACAGAGGCCAAACTCTGATGAGGAGGGAGAGGATGAAAAGTAAGAAAGAACAAAGAGGAGGAAAAATAGGATGAAAGGAAACTAATAGGTGGTAATCATGACTGTGAACGTGAATGGGATGAACTCTCCCATAAAATAGAAGTGGTTAACAGAATGGATTAAGAACCAGAATTCTACAAAATGTTGGTTAGAAGAAACACGTGAAGCAGAGAAGTACAGAGAAAGTAAAGGTAAGCGGCTGAAGCAGAATCTATTATGCTGTAACTGAAGTTAAAGAAAGGGTAGCAATCCTGATATTATACAATGTAAAAGCAAAAATAAACCTAATTAAAAGAGATAAAGAAGGAAACTATATCTTGCTAAAAGGTGCCATAGACAATGAAGCAATATCAATACTAAATATATATGCATCAAATGGTAGAGCATCCAAATTCTAAAAGAGAAGTTAATTGAGTTATAGGAAGAAATAGATAGCAAAACTATACTAGTGAAGGATCTCAACTATCCCCTCTCAGAATTCAATAAAAAAAAATAAGCAAGAAAAACACTAAAGAGGTAAGTAGAATATTGGAAAAGTTAGATAGGACAGCCCTTTGGAGAAAACTGAATGAGAACAGAAAGAAATATACTTTTTTCTCTGAGTGGCACTTAATCAAAAACTAACTATGTGTGAGGACATAAAAACCTCAAAAATCAAATATAGAAAAGCAGAAATATTAAATGTATTCTCTTGGGATCATATAACAAAAAAAATTATATTCAACAAAGGGCAGTAGAAAGATAGATTAAAAAGTCATTGAAAACTAAATAATCTAATCCTAAAGAATAAGTGGGTCAAATAACAAAACATAGAAATAATTATTTTCTTAAAGAGAATGATGACAATGAGACAACATCCCAAAATTTATGGGATGTAGGCCAAAGTGATACTTAGAAGAAAACTCATTTCTCTAAATTCTTATTCAACAAAATGGAAAAAGAATAGATCGATGAATTAGGCATGCATCTAGAAAAACTAGAAAAAAATAACAAATTAAACCTCCCCAATTGAGCACCAAATTGGAAATCTTTAAAATCAAAGGTGAGGTTAATAAAATTGAAATTTGCTTTTTTTTTTTTTTTTTTACAAAAAATTGAGTTAATGAATAAAACTAAGAGCTGGTTAAAAAACACAGTAAGATAGACAAGTCATCAGTTAACTTATTAAGAAAAAAGAAAACCTAATGTCCAGTATCAAAAATGAAAAATGTGAAATCCCTACCAGGGAAGAAGAAATTAAAGCAATCAGGAAATATTTTGCCCAATCATATGCCGAAAAATCTGAGTGAAATTAATTAATATTTATGAAAATATAAATTACCCAGATTAATAGATCAGGAAATAGAATGTCTAAATAACTCCATCCCAGAAAAAGAAATTGAACAAGATATTAATGAACTCCCTAAGAAAAAATCCTGAGGCCAAATGAGTTTCACAAGTGAATTCTATCAAACATTTAAAAAGCAATTAATTCCAGTACTATATAATTATTTAGAAAAGTAGTTGAAGAAGTCTTACCAAACTCCTTTTATTATGGTGCTGATACCTAAACCAGGAAGAGCTAAAATGGAGAAAAAATTATAAACCAATTTCTCTAATGAATATCAATGCAAAAATTTTCAACAAAATGCCAGCAACGCAATCATAGCAACATATCACAGGGATTATACATTATGATGAGGTGGAATTTATGCCAGAAATGCAGGGTTTGTTAATATTAGGAAAACTACCAACATAAATTCACCATATCAATAACAAAACCAACAGAAATCGTATGATTATTTCAATAAATGCTGAAAAAGCTTTTGACAAAATACAACACCCATTCCTTTTAAAAAAATAAGAGAAAGCCTAGGAGTAAAGGAAGCATTCTTTAAAATGATAAGTAGTATGTACATAAAGCCATCAGCAAACGTTATTTGTATTGGGGATAAACTATAAAACCCCCATAAGATAAAGGGTGAAAAAAGAATTCCTATTATCACCATTATTGTTCAGTATAGTACTAGAAATGTTAGCTATAGCAATAAGAGAAGAAAAAGTAATCAAAGAAATTAGAATAGGCCATGAAGAAACAATACTATCGCTCTCTACAAATAATGTGATGGTATACTTAGGGAACTCTTGAGGATCAACTAAAAAAATTTTTGAAAAAAATAACAACTTTAGAAAAGTTGTAGAATATAAGATAAACCCATATAAATATCAGCATTTCTATACATAACCAATAAAGCCCAGTCACAGGAGAAAGAGAAATGCCATTTAAAATAACTGTGAACAATATAAAATATTTGCCAGTCTATCTACCAGGACAAACCCAGGAATTGTATGAATACAATTATAAAACACTTTTCAAACAAATAAAATCATATCTAAACAATCAGGAAAATATCCATTACTTATAAATAGGTCAAACCAATATAATTAAAATGACAGTTCTACCTAAACCAATTTATTTTTTCAGTTCCTTACCAATAAAACTACCAAAAAATTATTTGACAGTAGAAAAAAACACAAAATTTATCTAGAAGAACAAAAGGTCAAGAATGCCAAGGTAATTAATTTAAAAAAAAATACAAAGGAAGGTGGCCTGGCAATGCTGGATTTCAAACTATATTATAAAGCAGGAGTCATCAAAACTATCTGGTACTGGCTAAGAAGTAGATCAGTAGAACAGCTTAAGTAAAAAAGACACAGTAGTCATAGTAACCTAGGGTTTGATAAATCCAAAGAGCCCCAGTCTTTGGGATAAAAGCTCACTATTTGACAAAACTGTTGGGAAAAATGGAAAACAATGGGACACAAACTCAGTGTAGACAAACATCTCACACTATATACCAAGATAAAAATCAAAATAGCCACATAATTTAGGCATAAAGAGTGACCCCATTGGCAAATTAGAAGAGCAAGGAATAGTCTACTTGTCAGATCTGTGGAGAAGGGAAAAATTCAGGACCAAACAAGAGATAGAGAGCACTACAAAATGTAAAATAGATAATTTGATTATATTAAAATAAAAAAAACTTTTGTACAAAGAAAACCAGTGCAACCAAGATTAGAAGAAAAGTAAAAAGTTGGAGGAAAAAAATCTTCACAGTAAGTGTTTCCATTAAAGGCCTCATTTTTCAAATGTAGAGAACTTATATAAAGAGAACATAGGAAAATTTTTAAGAATACATGCCATTCACCAATTGATAATGGTCAGTGGTTATGGATAGACAGTTTTCAGATGAAGAAAGCAGGGCTATGTATAAGTATATGAAGAAGTGCTCTAAATCACTTTTGATTAGAGAAATGCAAATTAAAACAATTCTGTACCTATGAGATTGACTAATATGACAGAAAAAAAGGAAAATGATAAATGTTGAAGAATATGTGGGAAAATTGGGACACTAATTCACTGCTGGTGTTGTGAACTGATACCAGTCATTCTGGAGAACAATTTGGAACTATGTCCAAAAGGCTATAAAATTGTACACACCCTTTGATCGAGCAATACCACTACTAGGTCTGTATTCCAAAGAATCATATTAAAAGGAAAAGGACCTACTTGTGCAAAAATATTTATTGCAGTCTTTTCATGGTAGCAAAATATTGGAAATTGAGGAGATACCCATGAATTGGGGAATGGCTGAACATCCTGTGGTATATGAATGTAATGGAATACTATGGTGCAATAAGAAATAACGAATAAGCAGATTTCAGAAAAACCTGGAAAGACTTATACAAACAGATACAAAGTGAAACCAACAGAACCAAGAAAATGCTGCACATGGTATCTGCAACATTGTATGATGACCAACTATGAATGATTTGGCTTTCCTCAGGAACACAATGGTCCAAGAGAAGTACAAAGGATTTATGAAGAAAATGCTATCTGATGGACTCTGATTGAACTCTGATAGAAATGATAGACTCTGAATATATATCGAAGCATAATTTTTTCACTTATTTTATTCTTTCTTATATTTTCTTCCTTTTGATCTGTTTCTTCTTTCACAACTCTGATTATCATAGAAATATGTTTTAATTTATAGCACAAGGCATAACTTTTATCAAATTGCCTATCATTTTCAGAAGAGGGGAAGGAGGGAGAAAAGTTTTGGAACTCAAAGATATTACAAAAATGAATGATAAAATTTTCTTGAGGTGTAATTGGGAAAAAATGAAATAGAATTACGAATAAAGTAGGATTTAAAAAAAAATATATTTGAATGAAAAATTGGTTTAGAACTCCAAATGAGATATTGAAAAAGGTAGGGAAGTAGGGGGTATGATCATTTCTGATCTTTAGAACTGATTAGGAAAAAAAAAAACAGAAAACATTTGAACAATTGAACAGACTAGAGAAGGAAGAAACAGAAGCAATAAGAATGGGATCCAATACTGGATAATACCAAGAAGAAAACATTACTTATGGAAAACTACCTTTTTTAAAAGAAATGACATGAAAAGTGGAAGGAGTTTGGCAGAAATTAGGTTTTGACCAGCATATTATACCATAACTATAAAAAGGTAAAAATGGATATGTGACCCCCAAAAAAAGGCAAAATCATTTTTTTAAACTAAAAGAAAAATGAAAGGAGGGTTTAATCTTCACAATTATGGGTTAGTGAAGAATTATAAATAGAAGTGGAGTAAAGGAGATCAAAAAACATAAAAGGGATAAGAATTTATAATTTTTAAAAACTTTTTTAAGACCTAAATTGATGAAAAAAGAGAATCTGAAAAGAAACTAGAGTAGAAAATAGTTGCATCAAGTATGATAAAACTCTGATACCAAATATTTAGGGAATTTTTAAATATATTTATGTATATATATATGTGTGTGTGTATTTACATATGCATGTATGTATATATGTGCAAATATATGACACATATACATAAATATACATGCATATAATACACATGCATATATACTTTTTTACGCCATCAGACATTCCATGATAGATAAGTATTCAAATTAGAATCCCTTCTCAGAAGAAGATAAAGAATAAGCGTTTATTAGCAAACTAGTTTTGAGCAGCTAGATGATACAATGGATAGAATGTTAGGTCTGGAATCAGGAAGTTTCATCTTCTTAAGTTCAAATCTGACCTCAGCCACTTAATAACTGTGTGACCCAGAGCAAGTCACTTTAATCTCTTTTGCCTTAGTTCCTCATCTATAAAATGAGCTGGAGAAGGAAAGGGGCAAACCACTCCAGTACTTTTGCCAGGAAAACCTCAAATGGGATCATGAAGAGTCAGATATGACTGAAACAACTGAACACAGACACATACACATATGCATGCACAGACACAAGAAACCACTATGTGTCCATTTTAAAGTTAATACAGTCAATATTGTAAGAGATGTGAGATGATAGATATACCAATATACTGGTGCTAGAGCTATGAATTGCTCTATTTTGGACAAAACTTTAAAATTGTTTTAGATTTCTGAATTGTCCATACCTTTTGATTCATTAATCCCATTATTGTTCAGCATATATATATATATATATATATATATAAATATAAATATACACAGTAGCATTTTGAGAGAGTAAAGAATTAGAAACAAAAACTGGTATCTTGGGAAATGACTGAAAGAAACTGACATAAGAATGTAAATATAATACTGTGCTATAAGAAGAAAAAGGAGAAATTCATAGGAATGATTTTAATGAACTGCTGCAAAGTGAAATAAGTAGAACCTAACAAACAATATGCAAGTTGACATCAATATTGTAAATGAAAAGATCATTAGCAGGAAGCTAAATATTGAGTATTTTCTAAAAGGTCCGGGAGAACATATAATGAAATATATCTCGCTCCTCATCGCAGACAGGCAAGGGACTAGTAGGGTAGAACGTGTTATGCATTATCAGATACGGTCAATGTACCAGATGTTTGTGCTTTCGGTACTTGTCTTTCTGCAGGGAAGTGATGCTACAGAAATGACTACGATGTAAAATACAAAAGGCCTTAATACAACATCTATAAAAGAATGGTGAGCTCAGGGCAGTTTAGTTTCTATAGTTACCTTATAAGTAAAATGACCACTTTGGAGGAATGGTATAGCATAATGAGTTTCTTCTCATCTTTCCTTCCAATTTTTTTAGAAGTTCAGAGGTAGATAATGGAGACATGGAGAAGCAGAAAGCCAATTCCTCTCCTAAATTTTAAGATGATTAGGTATTGTGGAAAGAATATTGAAGAAAGCTAAAATTAGAATTCTTGCTCAGTCATATATTAAGGAAAGAAGGAAAGGAGGGAGAAGGAAAGCATTTATTAAGTATCTATAGCATGCCAATCACTGTGCTAAGTAAACCCTTTACAAATATTATTTCATTTGATCCTTACAATAATCTGTGAGGTAAACTCTACTATGATCTCAATGTTACAGTTAAAGAAACTGAGGCAGGCAGATAACTTGCTTAGAGTCACACATGTAGTAAATGTCTGAGGTCAAATTTGAACTCATGTCTTCCTGCCTCTAGACCTAGCATGCTATCCAATACAAGACAAGCATGAGAACGATCAAAAAACTCATTGTCAAGTGACTGGTCTTCTCCTAATGACAATCTCCATGTTTAATTAGACTTGTACTCAGAAAACAGACCTAGCCTGGATGGCACTTAAAGCCCTTCTGCCATGACTGGACTTTAGTGCTTGTTCTCAGACTCCATAGGCTCCAAAAACACAAAGGCAGGGAGAAAGAAAAAAAAAGAGAAAAGTATGACATGAGAATTACCAATGCCTTTAATGAAATTGATTCAATTTTAACCAACAGAGAAAGACCCATTGTAAATATTGGAGTCATTCTGGAATCAACTATCCATATACAGCTCCAGGTTTAATTAATGTCCCAAGTTCACATAATTTGTAAATGATAGGATTAGGACCCTCATCTTAAATTATTAATCTCCTCGTCTTTCCACTACACAAAGCAACTTCATTGTAATGTTTACTCTAATTTCCCATAAGACCCTAAAGAAGTTTTTGGCAATTGGGTAAGGTACATTTCCTAAGCCTCTAACAATTATATGACTAAGCCAAAACTACTAATTCCATATTAAATCATTTCATCAAATGATCCCCATTTCTTTTGGTTACAGTCTGGGAAATGCTATTTCTAGTAAGGCTTAAAATGAAATCAGTTTCAGCACATCCCTAGCACTTTATCTTAAAATTATTGGTTGGATTCACTGGGGCCTAAGGAAATTTGCAACTCCCCAAATAACAGAAGGCTTGATTTTCAAATGACTGTTGGGATAAGGATGGGGGAGAGTCACAGTCACAGAATTTTCTGGGATTTTGTTTATTTTTAGCTCCTGGGCAAAACTCTACTGTATTTGAGACTCCTAACTGGTAAGAGCAAGACAATTTGTGGATGGTTTGTGTTCCCTGAGGAAATGGTTCACTGATGTACTTACCTTAAAATAACTAAAAAAACAAAATAGAATTTCTACAAAGTTCAAAAAAATAGAGATAGCTATATCAGTGTTTAATAAAAGGTATTGTGATTGCAAATACTGCCTCCTTTTTATATGGCAACTTTCTTTCCAAGTCTCTAATACACTCTTATGAGACATGGAATTGTTCAACAAAGTAGAGACAATGGACGATGGATGAAAGAGCTCTGAACCTGAAATAAGAACACTTGGGTTTGTGTTCAGGTTTTGCCCCTTATTAACTAGATCACATTGACTGAGTCATCATTTGACCTCACTAGTTCTCAGTTTCCTCTCCCATCAATTCATAGCAACAAATATTTATTAAATACTCACCAGGCACCATACTAAGCACAAAGAAAAGCTACATATATACATAAACACATAAACACATACACACCTGCACATTATATATGTATGTGTGCATGTATGTATATGCATGTATTATATATGTACATATAACTATATATATATTTGTGAGTATATGTATATAATTTTCACTGCTCTCAAAAACACACATTCTAATGGAGAGATAATAAGCAAAGGACAATGCATGTGCCAAATATATACTGTACAGGGTATACCAGGAATAATGAAAATACTTGAGGGGTTAGTTGTGGTTAGAAAAAAAAACTCCCCTTAAAGAAGCAATAGTTGGGTATTGATGAAAATCAGAGATGCCAGAAGTTAGAAGTAAGGTAGATGCCAGAAGTTAGAAGTAAGGTAGATTCAGGCACAAAGAACAGCCAGTGGGAAGGCTTGTAGTCAGGAAATTTTGTCCTACAGGAGGAGCAAGAAGGACACAAGTCTTGCTCTAAAACAAGAGAGGTGGTACAGCCTCTCTTAAAAGATTCTCCCTTCCAGATCCAAGTAGGGTGAAATTCCAAAGGTTGCCTGAATTTCATGTATTTATTACAGAAGCTGTGATTAACACCACTTAACAGAGGAGAAGTAATAAAGTAGAAAAGGTTTCAGGGATTTCCCAAGGTCACAGATGTAGTCAGCTGGGGATAAAACCCAAGTCATCTCCTGTTGACAACCCCTCTCTTATTTTCTCCATGAGAAACGGTATGTCCTATTTGTGTAGAATAAGAAATAAACTCAAATTCTGACCCAACATACCAGCACTTTGGCTGAACTCTTGATAATAAGAATTATTCTTTTTTTAAGGGGCATCAGAAAGCAGATTCTAATATACGCTTGTTTTTCTGATAACATCATACAAGGCAAGAGACTTCACAGAATTTTCAATTCAGTCAGACAATAAATATTAAGCACTTACTACACACCAGTCACTGTGCTAAACACTGGGAGTGCAAAGAAAACCAAAAATACAGTAAACTAAACACAGGCCTGGCCCTCAAGGAGCTCACAATCTCAAGGAGAGAGATGACATAGAATACTCTGGTGAAACAAGATATGCACAAGATAAATTGGAGGTAATCTCAAAAAGAAGGCACTAAAATTAAGGAGTACTGGGAAAGGCTTCTTGCACTATAACTGAGATGAAGGAAGCTGTGGATGCTAGGAGATGGAGAAAGTGGTGTGATGGAGCTGGCTCTCCAGAGATCTGATTGCTAAATTTTCATTGTAACTCAGAAATTGGCAAATGTCTACATCGGCTATAAATCAGAGCTTCCTTTATTGTTTTGTTCATTGTCTAGACTTAAGATAACGTGCAAAAAAAATGTAAATAATGCAAATGAATCCTAAAAGTCTGTCCTATATGGTGTGTGTATGTGCAAATATTAATTATATTATATCATATATTATGCTAAATTATTTGTGTGTGTTTCCAGAGAGCTGGTAATTTCATATTTACTAGCATATCACGGGATGGAGATGAGAAGGGATAGATTCCAGAGTAGAGGAGACAGTGAAAATGCTTGAATTCTGGACGTAAAGCGTCCTGTACAAGAAACACAGAGGAAACTAGTGTCATTGAATGACAGAGTACCTGGAGGGAAGTAAGGTGGCAGAAGACCGGAAGGGTAGGAAGAGGTCAGATGATGAAAGGCTTTAAAAGGCTAGGAGTTTCTGTCTGACACTAAACTAGGTTCTGGACTAGAGGTATTGTCATAGAGAAACTGGTTCATTTTCACTGAATGAATAACAATTCACCAAGGCAGGCATCTGATTGGCTGTGTAGGGTGGGACTCAGAATAATGAGAAAAAAAGTTTCTTCTGAAAAACTTTCCTCTTTTCTTTTAAAAATAATTCTCACCAGGGGAAAAAAGGAAAAATAAATTAAAAAATCAACTTACCTGACCTTCACCCTTCCCACTCCCACCTGATTTTTTTTTTTTAATGTGCCCTTCAAGAATACAAAAGCTATTCCTGACCTTGGATCCTTCCCCTACCCATAGCATACCAAAGTCAAAACACAGTTGGGTCTAGCTAGCAGTACAATACTTAAATAAATATATACTTATGGTTTCTGGGAGTTGGGAGGGGCCATTAATATGGGTAAGACTATTTTCATTTCATGACAGCCTGAGGTCTTTCAAACTCCACTACTAAAGATGTCAAGTTATTGAGTCCAAAGGAAAAACAACAGGCAAGAGCAGACTCTGGCCACAGCATATAACATTCGATGTAGGATAAACCAAGGGAATACCAAAGGGGTAAAAATCTCCTTTGTGATGGGAAAGAAATGAAGCAGGAGAAGAGAGAGCTAGGGAAAAAGTGTCATGGGACTGGCTTTAGTGTAGCATCCTGAGCTGCATTTAGTTTTCTCTGCCATGAACATCATATTTCTTCATGGACTCTGGCCCCCATATTACACATCCTCCCAGGAGTCCAATGGCCCTTCCCATTCGTGTACAAGTGGCACAGAAAGCATGGTAACTTCAAAACATTAAAGGGGAAAAAGAGTCTACCTCCCCGCCATCATCATTTTTAAAAAAGGCAATTGATGTCGCCTGAAGCGGTGGTTCAGAAGCCCAATTATACCACATTTCATTCAAGTGTCAACAATTGGAATAGTAGTACCCAACAATGAGAAGGCCCCTACATGAAATGATCCTACTGTATTATTTTGTTTGGGCTGAATGTTTTCATAAATTCAGACTGGGAGCATAACCAGTGTTGCTTTCCTTCTAGGATTTTTCTTGATTTTCCTCTCTATTTTTGGTGCCAGTCACTTAATAATAAATAACAATATTAACTAACATTTATATAGTCTTTTAAGGTTTGCATAGTACTCTACATATGTCGCCACATTTAATCATCGAAAACTTATGCGTTTGGTGTTATTCTTATCTCTGTTACAGAAAAAGAAACTCAGGCTAAAAGTAGTTTAGTGATTTGCCCATGGTCACACCACTAATAAGTGTCTGGGATAGTATTTGAACTCAGGTCTTCCAACACTCCACTCTTTATGTCAACTAGGAGTCAACTACTTCCTTTTCCTTCCTTTAGTGAAGATTCTCATCCAGTCTTCTTTTAAGTGGTTTAGCTAATTTCAGAGACATTAGCTACTGTCTGGATTAAGATTCAAATGCAAGGCCTATTCTGAACATAATCCTAAAGAAGTGTTTTATGTCCTTGGTTTTGAAAATAAAAGGTAACCAGGAACCTCTTGGATTTTTCTGATAGATATCCACTAAAAATCATATTACCAATCCATTTGTCATTCCTAATAATTCAATACTTAACCCATCCCTGATTCAGTGTGGATGCTCCTTTCACTCCTGGATAGATGCTTTTATACATTGCTGGAGCCAGAGAAAAATAATAAACTTCTTCAGTCCTTGCTAGACTTGATAAAAGACACATATTTTATTATTGGGATGATGCTCAAAGCCTTTCCAGCTTAACAATATCTTTCAGTGCTTATTTTCTGCTGGCATAGCCTTGAAAGTCTAGGATCAGGTGGTCATGTGATAATGACACATCAAAGGAAGATTTTAAAAGCTTTTTCTCCCCTAGGGAAAAATTACTTCATTTGAATTATTAGACAAAACTTTGAATTCTCTCTCTTTTTTAAAAAAATGTAATACAACTATTCATTTTGATGAGATCACAGAAACATTTGCCCAGTCTTAACATCCCATATCATCCCACAAATCTTTAAAATGGGAACGTGGGCCCTCTCAGGTAGTGCTGAAATGAAGGGCTACTAGACATCCATTCAATAATTATTTATTAAGCACTTACAATGTGCCCGGCACTGTGCTAATTGCTGGGGCTACAAATTATGGCAAAAGCATCGTCTCTGCACTCAAGAAGCTCACCTTCTAAAGGGGAAAACAACTCGTATGTGCATACAAGAAATATACAGGGTAAATTGGAGTTAATCCCAGAAGGAAGGCACTAGCACTGACTAGGGCCATGAAAGGTCTCTGAAAGATGTGAGCAATGACCAAAAGCCATTGTTGCTGGATTTTACAAACAGAGAAGGAAACTAAGAATTTTTGGTCTCAACCATCTTTTCATTTCACTGTCACTTATGATTTTTGTGCTGAATTAGCTTGGCTTCAGTTGATTTCCTATTTCTTTTTTTTAAGGTCTCTATTAGGTTAATTCATTTGTAAAGAACACTAAATGGGCACCTCATGGAATCCTCATTCAACTTAAGATCATACTAATTCTAGGGATAGTTTCATCTTGTTATGATTGCTGCTGATACCCTGGCTAGGTTCTCTGGCGTTCTTGGTAGGGGATGTCAGTTATTGTGGGTTCAGTAATATTCCTAACACTGAAACCATCAGTAATGACATGACCAAGTGTACATCTAACAGCAGAACCCAATTCTACTTGTATTGTGGTTGTGGCTATTTGGGCAATTTAGACCTGGCTGTCTGAGCTATAGTTGCAGATGATGAGGTTTTACACTTAACTCTTATGGAAGAGGAAGGCAGAGCTGTTCAGTAGTGAAAGGTGGACAAGTAGGTCTAGGTTCTGCTTCCTCATGGCATCAAGACTTATAGAGACAGAAATTCAAGGGAGAAGTGAAGTAAGTCATCTTTGGAGCCCATTTTTTAAAATAGAATCATAGTTCTAAAGTTAGGAAGAACCTTAGAAATGATTTAGTCAAATCTTCTCATTTTTCACATGAAGAGGACCAGAAAGGTTAAAAACATGCCTGAGTTCAGAATCCAGAATTTGGACACAAGTCCTGTTTTTCTAAGCTCAGTGCTCTTATCCCTGAACCATATTACTTCAAATCACTTTTGTTCCAAGAGCATACCCATAAAAGTCGCAAATATGTGAAATAATGAAGTATTTCACTTAATAAATATTTCTTTACTGTAATTGACAAAGTGCACTTTCTTACATTAAGATATCTGAATATGTCATAAAATAAATTGGTTAATTACTGTATATTTTTAGCAAACTGCTGTTTAAGTAAGCCTAGTTTGGCACAAACAGCTGCTGCTATAAGATCAGTACTCCAAAGATACATGTTGATTTCATTGGTATGGGTATACTTTCCATCAGCACACATTGTGAAACTTCCATGACTTAGTAGTTAGAATTCATGAGCTATGCCCCCCAGACTCATTACCCTGAAGCCAACCTAGTGATAAGCCTCTCCAAAATAATGGCTGGTTTGCCAATGAGCAGAATACAAATCACCAATAGTTTCATAATCAAAGCTCTTCTAGATCGGAAAAAAACTGCTTTCATTTACACTCTCCTTGCAAAGCTCTCTGGAATTCAGGGTCATCTCTGAGTCAGGATAAGGCATTGAAAAATGACATTATTGGATATTAAAAATGGTTATGGTAAAGGGATGGGAAGTGAATGAAATTCCCATGCTAAAAGTTCACCATAAAAATGGCACTAAACATGTTTGCAAGTTATAGCTTTCATACATTGTTTAGGTCACTCAGAGGTTAAGTGACTTACCCACAGTCACATAGTATGTGTCAGAAGCAAGATATGAGTCTTAGACTTCCTAGAGCTGGTTCTCTAGACACTATATATGCTGCATATTATAATATTAACAAAAAACTAATATTTGTATGATACTTTCAAAGTTTATAAAGTAGCTTTGATCATGTGGAGGGCTGTGTAACTCTGCTTTTTGATACACCTGCCAATCTTTTTTTTCCTTTATCCATACCAAGGAGAACATTAAAGACCAGGGAAGAAAGAAACTAACCTTGGATCAATGATTATGACCCTGTTGTATTGCTCATTTAGTTGATTTCTAGGGCATTGATTCCTGCCTAGTACTTCACATTCTGGTTTTCAATCATACCTTCTGATGTGAGTGGTTAACCTCCCCAGAGCAACTAATTTCCTGGTCATAAACTTTGCTTATATTACTTGTTAAAATATAGTATACTTCAATATCTAGGTCTACTCTTTGTCTTGGCTCCTCCTGTGTGGTTCTGCTCCAAAGCCTCCTATAACATAATGTTAAATCTCTCTGTCTGATTTCATTCAAATTCTTTTGTGCCCAAACTAAGTTCTCTATAACCATGATTATGATTTAAGTAATCTAGGTGGCATAGTGAAAAGAATGCTTGACTTGGGGTTAGGAAGGCATGAGTTAAAATTCTGCCTTTAAACACTAGCTCTATGACCCTGAGCAAATCACTAAACCATTCAAAGTTTCAGTTTTATATTTTTTAAAACTAAGATAATAATGACACCTACACTGTAGAATTGTTGTAAGGGTAAAATAATATGCCAGTCTTAAAATTCTATATAAATGGAGTGGAGCCAAAATGGCAGAATGAGAGTAACTACTCACCTAAGCTCTAAGACAAGCTCTTTCAGGTATTTCTGAAAAGAGAATCTGAAAGGATTTTGGAGTGCCAGAATCCAACAGGGGACAGAGTATGGCATATTTCCAGCCCAGGACAGACCGGAAGGTTGACAGGAAGAATCTGTTGTATGGGGCTGGAGGAGTGCACAGCGCACAGTGCACAGGTTGTACCAACGTGTTCTCCACAGTGACAGGGGCAAGTAGGAATCCCAGGATGGTCTGAGGTAGCAATGCACTGTGGAATCTTGGGCATATCATCCCAGAACTGGAGGCCAGTGGAACTGAGTGAGAGAGAGACATAGAGCCCCACATAAATGCAGCGGCTGCTCGTGATGCTATCAGCCCACACTTAAATATCTGTAAGTCACCTACTTGAACATCTGAGAGTAGAGTGATTGGTAAATACTCTACTCCTCCCGTTGTTGACATTGAAAAACCATAAAATATTTCCCCAGGAAAAATCCTGGAAAAATAGAATCAGCTGAAGGGGCAAATAGTCTCTTAGCCTGTGAGGCTGGGAAAATGGCAAAGGGGGGGTCCCTTTTGCTGTGACTGAAAGGGGACCAGTGCAAGAACTCAGCAAACTGAGGAGATTCTGAGCCCTAGTAGGGTGGAGTCTGCAAACTCCCACACTAGGACCCCAGGCAAGTCTCAGCACTCCAGGGGAATCAAGAAGACACTCATGCAGATGGGTTCACCAACTAATGAGCTTCCCTATGCTCTAGCTCAGCAGAGGAGACCTCCTGTGGCCAGACTACCCCTCTGCCACACTTAATCAAGCTGTCTCCAGGGTAACTCTGGGAAATCCCAGAAAGAGTTCACTGGGCCTCTGCTTTCCAACATTAGCTAACTCAGCACCAGGTGAGGTGCATCATTTTTAACATCTAGATGAAAGAGCCAGAGGCCACAACACACAAAGTGTCAAGTCCTAGGCACAAAAACTGTGAGACAGAGCCCCTTGTGCCCCAGAAGCAGAGATCTACTTTAAAAGCCAGGAAAAAAGTGATCATCATCAGTAAGAAGCAAACCAGAAAAGAAAAGATCATAGAATCTTTCTATGGGGACAAAGACCAAAACATGAATACCAAAGAGGCCAGCATTGAGATAATATTCCCATCTGAAACTTCAGAAGGGAACATGAACTGGTCTCAAGCCCAAAAAGCATTCTTGGAAGAGCTCAGGGGGGACTTTAAAAGCCAAATTAGAGAAATAGAAGAAAAACTGGCCAACAATTTTTAAAATATTAAAAAAAAAAGAATTAACTGAAGAGAATAGCTCTTTAAAAAGGAAAATTGGACAAAAGGGAAAGGAAGTACAAAAGTTAACTGGAGAAAATAACTCCTTAAAAGGAATAATTGGACAAATGGAAAAGAAGATGCAAAGAAACTGAAGAAAAAAACTTGATAAAAATTAGAATGGGGCAAGTTGAAGCTAATGACTCTATGAGACATCAAGAATCAATCAAACAGAATCTAAAGAATGAAAAGATAGAAGAAAAGGTAAAGTATCTAACTGGAAAAACAAATTACCTTGAAAACAGACTCAGGAGAGAAAAATGTAAGCCATGATGAAAAAAGGGCCTGGACAATATCTTCCTAGAAATCATCAAGGAAAATCTTCCCAGGAGTCCTAGATCCAGAGGACAAAACAGCCATCAAAAGAATACACTATTCACTGCCTGAAAGGGATTTCAAAATAAAAACACTAAGGAATATTATTGCCAACTTTCATAACTATCAAGTGAAAGAGAAAATACTGCAAGCAGCCATAAAGAAACAATTCATATATTGAGAAGCTACTGTCAGGATCACACAAGACCTTACAACTTCTACATTAAAAGATTGAAGGAATTGGAATATGATATTCCATAAGGCAAAGAAGCTGGGACTACAACCAAGGATTAATTACCCAGCAAAGTTGAGCATAATATTTCTGTCAAAGAGATGGACATTCAATTAAATAAGGGATTTCCAGACCTTCCTGACAAAAAGGTCATAGCTCAACAGAAAAATTCAATCTTCAAACACAAGTTAAAGAGTGGTATAAAAAGGGAAATGCGGGGGGAGGGAATTTGCTATTCAATATAAGCAAACTGTTTGTATCCTTATAAGGGAAGAAGATACTTGTTAATCTTGAGAATTGTATATTTATTATGATATATTAAAGGGATATAAGAGAGAGAATGGGTGTGAAGTAAATGATGGGATGATAAAAATGTGATTTAAGGGTACAAAGGGATTGTAATGGGAGATGTGAAAAGGAGGAGACAGAAAAAGGTAAATTGCATCACAGGAAGATGCAAAAAAACATATTATAGTAGAGGGAAAGAGGGGAAGGAGATGAACATTGTTTAAGATTTACTATCATCTGTTTGATTGAAGGGGGAACAATAAACTCAGTGAATTTTAGAAATCTTGCTAGCTGTATAAGTAATAGGAGGGTAAAGGGGAAAGAAAAGAGAGGGAAGGCTAAAAGGGAGGGAAGAAGTGGTAAGGGAAAAGGGGAGTAAAAGGGAGGGAACTGAAAGAAGGGAGGGAAGACTGAGGGAGGCAGTGGTCAAAAATTAAAACTATTGTGGAGGGCATGGGAGAAGGAAGAACTAAAAGCATAGATAGGGGAAAGAGGATGGAGGGAAAGACACAGTAATCACAACAGTTAATGTGAACGGGATGAATTCTCCCATAAAATGGAGATGGATAGCAGAATGTATTAAGAATCATAATCCAACAATATGTTGTTTACAAGAAACACATTTGAAACAGAGGGATACATATAAGGAAAAGGTAAAAAGACTGGAGCAGAATATACTGTGCATCAGTTGATTTAAAAAAAAAAGCAGGGGTAGCAATCATAATCTTAGACAAAGCAAAAGCAGAAATAGATCTAATCAAAAGAGATAAGGAAGGAAACTATATCGTGCTAAAAGGCACGATAGGCAAGGAAGCAATATCATTACTAAACATATATGCTCCACGTGGCATGGCGTCCAAATTCTTAGAGAAGTTAAGGGAGTTACAGGAAAAATAAACAAGAAAATTATACTAGTGGGGGACCTCAACCTTCCTCTCTCTGAACTTGATAAATATAAACTCAAAATAAACAAGAAAGAAGTTAAAGAGGTGAATAAAACTCTGGATAAGGTAGATATGATAGATCTCTGTAGAAAATTGAACAGGGATAGAAAGGAATATACCTTTTTCTCAATGGTACTTGGCGCATATACAAAAACTGACCATGGACTAGGCCACAGAAATCTCACAATCCAGTGCAGAAAGGTCAAGACAGTCAATGCATCCTTTTCAGATCTTAATGCAGTCAAAATTATATGCAATATAAGGTCATGGAAAGATAAACCAAAAATTAATTGGAAATTGAATAATCTAATCCCTAAAGAATGAGTGGGTTAAACCACAAATCATACAAACAATTAACAACTTCATTCAAGAGCATGACAATAATGAGATAACCAACCAAATCTTATGGGATGCTGCAAAAGCAGTTCTTAGGGGAAGTTTTATATCTTTGAATGCCTACATGAATAAAATAAAGAAAAAGATCAGTGACTTGAGCATGCAGCTGAGAAAGCTAGAAAAAGAACAAATTTAAAATTCCCAAGTAAATACCAAATTATAAATACTCAAAACCAAAGGAGAGATTAATAAAATTGAAATTAAGAAAATTATTGAACTAATAAATAAAACTAAGAATTGGTTTTATGAAATAAAAAAACAATAAAATTGATAAACCTTTGGTCAATTTGATTAAAAAAAGAAAGAAGTAAACCAAATTACCATTATCAAAAATGAAGAGTTAACACACCTCCAATGAGGAGGAAATTAAAACAGTAATTAGAAATCGCTTTGCCCAAATGTATGCCTCTAAGTTGGACAATCTAAATGAGATGGATGATTATTTTTAAAAATATAATATGCCCAGATTAACAGAAGAGGAAACTGAATACACAAATAACCTCATCTCAGAAAAAGAAATTGAACAAGCTATAAATGAAGTCCTTAGGAAAAAATCTTCGGGGCCACATGGATTTGCAAGTGAATTCTATCAAACATTTAAAGAACAGTTAATTCCAATATTATATAGACTATTTGGGAAAACTGGGGAAGGAGTCTTACCAAATTCTTTTTATGATACAAATATCCTTCTGATACCTAAAACAGGAACTGCCAAAACAGAAAAAGAAAATTATAAACCAATTTCTCTAATGAATATAGATGCAAAAATTTTTAATAAGACATTAACAAAAAGAATATGGCAACTTATCATGAGAATAATACATTTTGGTCAGATAGGATTTATACCAGGAATGCAGGGTAGTTCATCATTAGGAAAAATATTAGCATTATTGATTATAGCAACAACAAAACTAACATCAATCACATGATTATCTCAATAGTTGCAGCAAAACCTTTTGACAAAATATAACATCCAGTTCTATTGAAAACACCGAAAAGCATAGGAATAGATGGAATTTATTTTCCATAAAAGAATTAGCAATATCTACCTAAAACCATCAGCATGCATTATATGCAATGGGAATAACCTAGATGTAGTTCCAATAAGATCAGGGGTGAGATAAGGATGTCCGGTATCACCACTGTTATTCAAATGGTACTAGAAATGTTAGCTGTAGCAATAATAGAAGAAAAAGAAATCGAAGGAATTAGAATAGATAAAGAAGAAACTGTTATCACTCTTTTGCAGATGATATGATGATAGAGAATTCTGAAGAATCAAGTGAAAAACTACTTGAAGTAATAAACAACTTTGGAAAAATTGCAGGTTACAAAATAAACCTCCACAAATCATCTGCATTTCTATATTACTAACAAAACCCAACAGTAAGAGATAGAAAGAGAAATACCACTTAAAGCTGTGGTAGACACTAAAAAAATCTGAGAGTTTACCTGCCAAAACAAACCCAGGGACTATATGAATACAATTACAAAACAGTTTTTGCACAAATAAAGTCAAATTTACGTAAGTGGAAGAACATCAGTTGCTCATGGATAGGCCAAGACAATAAAATAAAAATGACAATTTTACCTAAATTAAT
The DNA here is from genome assembly GCA_023548195.1 of Bettongia penicillata ogilbyi. Lineage (NCBI taxonomy): Eukaryota > Metazoa > Chordata > Mammalia > Diprotodontia > Potoroidae > Bettongia > Bettongia penicillata. Next base: position 2,733,181 of record JAJHZJ010000164.1, on the reverse strand, counting down.
TTACTTGTCCAGTGCCATATCAATCAAAGTACCACATAATTATTTTCTAGACCTGGAAAAAATAATATCAAAATTCATCTGGAAGAACAAAAGGTCCAGAATAACAAGGGAACTAATGACAAGAAATTGTAGGGAAGATGAACTATCCCTACTAGATCTGAAATTGTATTATAAAGCAGCAATCATCAAAACCTCTTGGTACTGGTTAAGAAATAGAGGGGCTGACCAGTGGAATAGGTTAGGTACTGAAAACACAGTAGTCAATGAATATCGCAATTTACTGTTTCATAAACCCAAGGACCTCAGCTTTTGGGATAAGAACTCACTGTTTGACAAAAATTGCTGGGAAAACTGGATAATAGTGTGGCAGAAACTGGGCACAAATCAATGCCAGACACCATACACAAGAATAAAGTCCAAATGAATACATGATCTAGGTATAAAGATTGATACTCTAAACAAATTAGGGGATCAAGGAGTAGTGTGTTTGTCAGATTTATGGAGAATGGAGAAATTTTTGCCCAAACAAGAGATAGAGAACATTGTTAAGTGGAAAATGGATAATTCTGATTACATTAATTTGAAAAGTTTTTGCACAAACAAACCCAATGCAACCAAGATTAGTAAGGAAGCGGAAAACTGGGAAAGAATGTTTACAGCTAGTGTCTGTGATAAAGGCCTCACTTCTAAAATATATAGAGAACTGAGCCAAATGTACAAGAATACAAGTCATTCCCAAATTGATAAATGGTCAAAGAATATGAATAGTCAGTTTTCAGAGGAAGAAATTAAAACTATCTATAATCATATGAAAAAATGCTCTAAATCACTATTAATTAGAGAGAGCAAATCAAAACGACTCTAAGGTACCATCTCACACCTATCAGGTTAGCTAAACACAACAAAACAGATGATCAATGTTGGAGAAGATGTGGGAGAGTTGGAATACTAATTCATTGTTGGTGGAGCTATCAGCTGATTCAACCATTCTGGAGAATGATTTGGAACTATTGTCAAAGGGCTACAAAAATGTGCATACCTTTGACTCAGAAATATTGTTTCTAAGACTGTATCCCAAAGAGATCACATAAAGGGGAGATATACAAAAAATATTTATAGCAGCTGTCTTTGTAGTGGCCAAAAACTAGAAATCAAGGAGATGTCTATCAATTGGTGAACAAGTTGTGGTATATGAATGTAATGGAACACTATTGTGCTATAAGAAATGAAGAACAGGAAGACTTCAGAGAGGTCTGGAAAGACTTATATGAACTGATGGTGAGTGAAAGGAGCAGAACCAGGAGAACTTTGTACACAGCAACAACCACAGTGTGCAAGGACTTTTTCTAGTAGTCTTAGCCCTACGCAGCAATGCAAGGACCTAAAAAATTCCCAAAGGATTATTGAGGCAAAATGCCTTCCATATCCAGAGAAAGAACTATGGAACTGGATTGCAGAATGAAGCAGACCATTTTCTTTTTGTATTATGCTTTGTTTTGTTTTATGGTTACTCCCATTCATTTTATTTCTCCTCTGCAACATGACTAAGGTGAAAATGTATTTAATAGGAAAAAAATGAGAAAAACAAATCTAAAAAACATTCTATATAATGCTGTCATAGTTTTTGTTGTTGTTGTTCTTGTTTTAAAATGACATGATCTTTCTTTCCTTCCTTCCTTCTTTCTCTTTTTTTTCTTTCCTCTCCTTTTTCTCCCTCCTCTCCCTCTGTCCATATAAGGAATCATACCCTTACCTTGGGTGCTCTGCCCAAAGGAATATAAATTTTGATCACTGGAACCTCCCAAGATATCTTGGAGTTTATGGGATAGGTTTCTTCTCTTTTTCCTCTTTCCTACTGATTTATTCTATCTTCAAAAAAAAAAAAACAAAACTGGGACAATTAATTCTTTTGCCCCATGTAGTTTCACTTATGATTTCTTGAAATACCACATTGGAAAGCTAGGCTTTGATAAAAGTTATTGCATTCAAATTAAGCTATTTAACCATACCTTAAACCCAAATCACCCTGACTTACATATATCATTCAATATTAAAACTCAGTTCAAGCCCCAGTAGGTCTTTGTTTGGGTTTTCATAGGTCAGAGTGTAAATAGCAATAGTTTCTGTTTTGGCCAAAAACCCTAAAGGTCTTCCCTTCTCAGACTGATTTTTTTAACTAGATGAAAGGGGCTATTTTGACTTCATTTCTTACCTACATATAATCTCTGAATGGGCACTGCCTCAGATAAACTGAGACCTGGGAAAGAATTTAACTTAAAAAACCACTGCAACTGAAGCCATCGCCAGTTGTCCTGATCTATATCTTGCCACTAGACTCAGATGGCTCCTGAGAAGAGAGTGAGGCTGGTGACTTTGCACAGCTCAGCCTCACTTAAATCCAATTCACTTGCAAGTCAAGATGTCACCCTTCTGATGCCATTGGTCCTCTTCAAGAATGAAGGACAAACAAGTGACCTACAGCACTAAATATAGCATGTTTACCACCCACTCTGGGCTACTTTACCCAACTCCCATTCATATTGGTGGGAAACATCCCCAGAGGGGAGTGGGCTACTTCTCCCCTCAGGGTTCTAAGTGGTAACTGAGGCATTAACTGTGGTTTGCCAATAATATCTCTGTAGAGCTTCCAATCTGGTTTGTTCTCCAATGCCAACTAGCTAGGTGATATCTATTAGTTTTTATAAAGTGATATTTAATGAAATAGTACAGGAAGAACTAGTCATACAAAAACAGTCCCCCTCAAAGTTTAGTTTACACTTTCCTACAGGCACATTTAGAGTCTAAGGGAGAGTGGGCTCAAGATGAGAAAGCATATGTGACAAATGGGTAACTCACAGTTCCTGATTAGATGGAAGTCCTTTTCTCCCTTTCTGGAGTCATCATGAATTTTCCTTTTGATTTGAGTATCTCTTAGCTAATCCAAAAAAACTGGGGTCCTTGTAGATTGCTGAAGCTGCATTTATTTTACCTCAATAGAGTCTCTTTCTCTGAAGTTACCTTTTCATCTTATATCTGGTTTTATCCTCTCTCAGCATCCTGCTGGATGTACAGTTTGTTACTGACTCAGTCTCTTCAATGACATGGTTAGTAGTGAGGAAGGACTAATATCACTGCTGGACTCATCACTGCCCCTGGTATAGGTACAAGAGGTTTGCTTCTCAAAGTGCTCCCAAAGGTAGATTCCCAAAGCAATTACTAAAATGTTCCTACTGGAATTTCCTTCTGTGATATCTATAGGGCAAGAGGTGTGGCTGAATAGTTGCAATTCCTTTAATCATCACACCTAACTTACCTTTTTGATTGATTGGTAGTTGCAATGTGTGCCTTGAATTTTACACTTTTCATTAGTTGATTCTGAAACAAATATGTAGTCAAACTTGATAAAAGTATCAAACCATGGACCATATTGTTGATTACATTAACTGGGTTGGGGAAGGGGGTATGAAACACTTTTTTTCATGCATAAATGAAATTTAATAAGTAAAAACTGATCACTGCATTCACAAAATCTGTTTTATCTTTCCAATTCCAAAAACTCATGAAATAGATAGAAGCAGGTATTAGGCATTAAAATCCTCATTTTGTGGGTGAGAAAATTGAGACACTTCATTATTCTTAGAAATAGTTATCAAGCATCATCATGAGCACTCCACTATTCTGGGCCCTGTTCAGAATAGGAGATTGGTACATGATCACCCATCTAGATACAGTACTTCTAGCATAAAACATCTCAAATTAAGTTACTCAACTTGACACATTTACGACATGACAGAATCAGGAGTAGGACTCTTCCGTGGTAATTGAAACTGCTTTGGAGCTATGTTGGCTCAGAGAGTTTGCCCATATTTCTACAATCAACTCAGCATCATAATTCAAACTTCATGCCCTGCATATCAGCTACAGAAGAGAGGAATTGTCATGAGAAATGAGGAATTAAGAGGGAGTATGTAATTGTTACAAGTATTTATCCAGTAGTGGAGATTCTGCTTTTTCCAAACCTTTCCAGTTCCAGAGAACCAAATCGAATTACTGTAAGAGAACATCGGAAGACCTCCTGATGCTGGGGATCTTGACCCCTGTTTGTTTTTTTGTTTAACTGTTGGGAGTTTTTCTTCCATGAAAGGAAAAAAAAACACTAGGAGATTTGTTCCATTTGTGCTCTAGGTAAACAGTTTTCTGATGAGACTACTATATGTTTTAAGGGTTCATGTGTAGCAGGATAAAAATCTAGGGTCACCAGGGGAACCATCCTATTAGAGTAGTAGCCTCAGATTTCATTGACTTAGAATATTACTGAGTTTCAGTCAGAATCTTTCCCCTTCATTAGTAGAGTAAGTAGTTGCAAACAACAAAGGCAGTTCTTGAGAGATTATGTCTGAATGATAACCATTTCACTAAACATTGAGCGTACAAATGTAAATAACAGCCAGAAATTCCATTGTGTGAAATATATATGAGGAATCAAGGTTAACCTTTACAGCAACCAGAAATATTCTTTAGGAAAATGAATCTATAATGTGTTCTAAGAATGGAAATTCCCAACAAAGATAGTTGTGAGAACACAATGTAAAAGGAAAACCCTGTTATAGTTCATAGATTTGAATTCTGAGGCATTAGAGAATCACAGATGCACAGAATCTCAGAAATCAAAGGGACCTCAGAGTGTAACTAATCCACCCAATCCTCTTGTAGGAATTCTTTCTATAAAATATCTGATGTCATCATTTGAGGACCTCTAGTACTAGGAAGTACACTTCCTCCCAAGGTAGCACATTCTACTTTGGGGTACCTCTAATTCTTAGGAATCTGTTCCTTATGTTGAAATTAAATCTGCCTCTTTGCAAATCCCACTCATTCCTCCTACCCCTGTCTAAATATGCTCACTTTCTTTAAATGACCTTCATGAGGCATGGGGTATTTTTTCATTTCCAATATATAAAATTATAATAGTGCTGTACTAGGCTAATTTTAAATGCATGATCCAAAAGCAAAGTACTAGGAGAGATACTTAGAAACTCCCTCTTTGAAGTTAATATTATTTTTTTACCTAGAAAACATCCAGTGAGATTGGGAGAATTTTATAAGCTCCTTGTTAGCTTATAAAAGTATAAGCTCCTTGAAGGTAGGAATAACTTCTGATTTGTATTATTTTTGTCATTGGTCAGCCATTTCAATCACATCCATCTCTTCATGACCCCATTTGAGGTTTTCTTGGCAAAAATACTAGAGTGGTTTGCCTTTTCTTTCTCTAGCTCATTTCACAGATGAACAAAGTGAACAGGATTAAGTGACTTGTCCAGGGTCACACAGCTAGTAAGTGTCCGTGATTTATATTGTAGTACCTTGCATAGTGCTTTGAAAGCAGTAGGCACCTAACAGATAGATATTTGCTGAATTGAATTTTGAAGACACATAATTTAAAGGTCTCGTGGTTTTTAAATCTACATGTTAATTGTGAAATGAGAGGGAATAGGAGGGATGTGAAAAGCAGTTATTATATGCTTTTGAAGACATGACATCATTTTAAACTATTGATTTTAGGGAGTTAAGGCCTCACCAGCTATGCCTTGTGAAATGTTACTCTGCCAACAGTCACACGTCACTGCTGAAGCCACTAGCCTCAGTGTATAGAAAACTAATAGCAATACTTTTTTCCCTGACTCAGGATCCAGGATCAGAAAAAATTTAAAGCAGTACAATGAAATACTTAATACTTGAAAACAGTAATGTAAAGAATCAAAGTGAACCGGTCAGATTATACACTAAATAAAAGGCAGTGAATGAGTACTGAGTGAATTTTTATATGTTTGCATTACACCAAACCAGTCAAAGATTCTGACCCCTGGCACTGCAGAAATCATTCAGTCATCTTCCTCATTCTGATACTTTCAATAAAATCATTCCCAAGAGGCCTGGAGAAGAATTCTTTCTCTCAATAAAATGTGAAACCGTCTGTATTATGAAAAAGCATACTAATAATTTGATAGTGTTCTGAAGTCACTTTCATAAAGCCTCCTCTTTTTTTCTTCCTCTGGTTTTAATATCACCCTTCAAGTCCATCTGATTGCTAAGGCTTTGTTGGCGACAGAAAGGTACAGCTCAGATTTGTGATCCTGACTGGTGTGGGTCAACAATTCACATTCAATAGAGACAACATTGTAGATAACACACTCCCCATTCCTGAACACAGAGGACCTTAATGAAGAGACAACTCAACACAGACTAATTTTAATAAAGAACCATGTCTCTGTCCTCTCCCCAGCAGCAACAATCAACTTCATATTGAATAGATGTCTTTTACTTTCATGTAACTCTGCCATGTGTTTCCTATTTGCCGAAGGACTTCACAGAGCCAGTTTGAAGGAACGGGAGATTCCAGAAGTGGCAGAATTTGTTGGTAGCAAGCACATTCAAAATTCAATGGGTGTGTGGCATGGGGCTAGGGAGCTAAAGGCAAGGGAGGGGTTGGCACCTAGCAGCATCCAAAATTGAATGAATACATGCAATCAAAACAACTCATTTCAGTTGGCAAGGTCTTTAGGGAATGTGTCAGCAGAGGGAGTCTACATATGGTACCCCTTTTACACTTTTTTGAAGCACGGATAAGAGTGGGAGGGGAAAGGGAATGTTGATAATAAACATCCAAGGTGGGAAGGTGAAAAATGTGTTTAAAGTAAGTAAAGCAAAGGCCTTCTATGATAACAACTGGCAAATACATAGGGTTTTAAGGTTTACAAAGTATTTTACATGTTATCTCAGTTTACCCTCAAAACCACCTGCAGAAATGTTTTAGATTACCAAGTCACACTGTTGACTGGTGTTGAAATTCACAAAAATTCCCAGATTTTTTCTAGACAAATGGCTCTCTAGCTGTGCTTTGCCCATCTTGTACTTGGGAAATGAGTGCTTTTAGCTCACTCATAGGACTTTGCATTTACCCCTATTAATTTCATTTTCTTCAGTTCACCCTAATGAGCTCCCTCTTTGGGGATCCTGTCTTTGCTATCAATCACATGATCCAGCCTTTCTAGCCTTCTGTCATCTAAAAGTTTGATAAGCTCTTCTCTACTGAGCTCTGGTCCCACATCACCAGTGCCTAAGGACATTTCAAATTGGTATCTCAAGCTCAACATATCCAAAACAAAACTCATTATCTTTCGCCTCCTAAACAGACCAATCTCCTGAAATTTCCTGTGACTCTTGAGGGCAGCACCAATCTTCAAGTCTCCTAAATTAAAAGTCTCAACATCATCCTCAGTTCTACATGTTCCTTCACCCAACATCCCAATCACTTGATAAATCTCATTTTTTTCTATTAGCACAGCATTCTTCAATTCTGACCCCTTCTTTCTAATTCACACACCTAACAATTTAGTTCAGATTCTCGTAACCTTTTGCCTGCACTATTGCAATAGCCTTCTATTTTTTCTCCTCATCTCAATCCATTCACCCATAAAAAAGAAATTTCCTAAAGTCCTTGTCTGCCCATGTTATCCCTATTCAAAAATTTGAATGGATCCCTATTATTTCTAGGTTCAAATATAAACTCTTCTATTGGGCATTTAAGGGTGCCTGACACAATCTTAACCTTTCCTGATTTATTATATAGTGCTCCCATAGACTTCCTGCTTCCATTCTTAGCCTCTCTTAATCATATTTTAGAATTTCCCACTGTCTGATGATACTTCTGTTCCCACCTCAGAGAGCAATGTGTTTAAATATTGATCAAGGTTTCTGTACCAATACAATAAAAACAGGAACAAATTCAATCTACAACAGTTTAATATAGTCAAAACCTGTTCAGACAAGTTCAAACCAATATAAAAACCAGTCAAACTAGATTGTACCAGTTCAAACCAGTCTACATCAGTTTATACTTTACAGAACCAGTTAAAACTTATCAAAACTAACTGTTTTTGACCAATTTAAACCAATCAAACACCAAAACTTGTTTCTATTGGTCAAAACCAGTTTAGACCAGCTCAAAATGGTTTAAACCAGTCAAAACCAGAACAGACTATTTTGAACTGGTATAAACTAATTCATGCCAATTAGAACCAGTTCAAACTGGTCAGAAGCAGTTTAAATTCGTTAAAAATCATTTCAACCAGTTGAAACCGTCAAAACTTGCTCCAACTGATTTAAACATGATCAAAACTGCTGAAACTAACTAGTCAAAACTAGTTTTAACTGGATTAATTTAACTGGATGAAAGGAAAGGCAATGACTTCAATGGGGTTTGTATAACCAAGTATTAAAGGGCTGAGTCAGGCAGCAGGTGAAAGCACTTCTAAGCCAGTCGCCTGAGAGGAAATCCCTTGGGGTACGAAAGAGTAGTTTCTGCCTACTCTTTCCACCTTTAGGTTTCAAAAGGTCACCAAATTTAGATTTTTCATTGGCATCCTAGAGTGTTGCCCAGGATGTTCATCAGGAGCTCTCGGCACTGGGAGATGAGGACCAACTAGAAACAATAAGGAAAGGTAGCTTTATCAAGAACTCAGGAGAAGGTTATGGTATGCACAAAAGAAGCTTCATGAAGAGTTCCATGAAGGGAAAAAATCAACCAGGAACTGTGAATAATTCTTTTCCACATGTGTGCTCTGAATTTGATCCTACTTGTCCCTGGACTCTGTATTCATAGAAAAGTGTGTTCCTAAAATTATTGAAGGGTGAGGTCTATGTTTTGACTAACTAATTTTATAGTCACCTTAGTAAATTTTCCCTCTAAAAATTAATTAAGTCTAGCTGGCTAATTGATACATACTGATAATGAATGGGGTAGCCAAATGGGTGGGCTCCCCTGAGATATATAACACAGGAAATTCCCAAACCATAGAACATTTGGTGGGGATATAAGCCACCACCTAGGGATTCAATCTGCTAGACTAAAGATGAGTTGGGAGAATGACAATTGCAGAGTCTATACTTTCATGAATCAAATATGACCCTCATTTATATAACAAGGAGGAATAAAGCAGTGAAAGAGAACTGTAAATCAGTATTATTAATGAATATTAAAGAAAAATTTAAAATTTTAGCAAAGAAACTCTAGAAATATATAGACAGGAAGTAGGTAGAGATGAGAAGGTAGAATATTTCAGGCATGAAGGATAGACAGAGAAAATACCCAGAGCTGAGAAATAGGGTGATTTCTTTGTAAAACTGCAAATAGGTTTGAGGCAGGCAGACCTAACAGTATGCTATTGCAACAGTCCCGACATGAGGTAATGAGGGCCTGCACTGTGGTGGTAGGAGTGTAGACGAGGGAACAGTGGTATATTTGAGAGATATTGCAAAAGTGAAATCAATAGTCCTTGGCAACAGATAGCATATGGAGGTAATAGAGTCAGGGATCCAAGAAGACTCCTAGGTTGTGAGTCCAGGAGATTGGAAGGATGGTGTTGCTCTCTACCATAAAAGGGAAGTTGGTGGGAGGAGGGTTTAGGGGAAAAGATAATATGTTTAATGTTGTACACATTGTTTTTAAGATGGCTACTGAATATCCAGTTTCAGATATCTGAAAGGCAAGGTGAGACTTTAGATGAGACTTGATGGAACACAGTGAAGGAAGCAAACATGAGGAGGGGAGGAGATCCTAGAACAGGGGATGGGAAGTGAAAATGCCTTGAGTTGAGAGATGGAATATCTGTATGAGGAATAGTAAAGAAGCCAGTGTTGTTGGATTGGAGAGTATGTGGAGGGGCATAAAGCATCAGAAGGCTAAAAAGGCAGGATGGGGTGAGGTTAAAAGGAATTTTTAAAAGACAAGGATTTTTATGCTTGAACTTAAAGGCAATGGGGAGCCACTGGAATTTATTAAATTAAGGGAAGGACTCATACAATCAGACGTGTTAGGAAGATAAATTTGTTATCTTAGTGGAGGATTCACTAGAGTAGGGAGAAACTTGTGACAGGCATACCAACTAGCAGGCTATAAACTGGATCCAAAATTGACTAGGAGAATAAATGTAGGAGAATATTATAACTGGGGAATTTTGCAGTTCATTTAATAACTCCAAGATTTTTCTTAAATTAAATCATTTATTTTAAGAAATGAATCTTATTCTCTTGATGTTGTATGAAAAAACCCCACAATTTCCAAAGAATTAAAGATATAGGTACCTCAAAGTAATTAATGATGTGTATGTGTAAGAGAGGGGCATGGATAAAAAGCTAGATTTTACTAGTGAAGAATTGTGCAAAAGAACTGGCATATAGGATATCATCAGAGAGATGTAAAATTACAAAAGTTGGTCATATGGTGAAAATAGTGAATGGGAAGTCCACATGCTCCATCAGTAACCATGTGTTGTCCAGACTTCTAGAATAAATCTCCCACTGCAAAGTATGAACAGATTGCGAAGGATTTATGGGAAAACATGTATAAAAGTATACACGACAAAAAGCTGTGAATAGGTTAAGAGGTTCTATGGAGGAAATGCTCATACAGATGAGCTGGTCGAACCATAGAAATAGCAAAGTGATTCTACTTCTGTGGATTTTCTCCTACATTCCTTTCCTCTTCATCTATCTCTCAAATTACCCCTGAGAATTGCATTCTGGGAAGATGGTGGAGTAGGTCAAAAATTTCCAGGCTCTCCAGATTTCCTCCACAAACAGAGATAAAAATCACCACGAAATGAACACAGGGCAGCAAAAATAAAAGAATAAAGTAGTTTTCCTCATAGGACATCTTGAGAGAACCTCAGAGAAGACTCCTGGGGCTGCGATTTGATCTCAGTGAACTGAGAACAACTCCAGACCAACTCTGCCAAATCAACAAAGAGTAAGCCCTAAGGAAAGCAGAGCAGGCCCAAAGAAAGTTTACCTCAACTTCACCTCATTCATCAGGGCCTCAAGAAATTTCACCTCAAGAATATTTACCTAACTAACTTTCACCTAAAGAACCACAAAGAGCTTAGTGAGGGAAGATGGAAGGACTCCCTGCCCTTTCTGGAGATCAATCTATCAGTGCTGAACAGATGTGACCCTGGGTTGTGGCTATGTGGAAGAGGAAGCACAGACCAGGTGAATGCAGTATAACAGGGAGCGAGAGCATTTGCCCAATCACGTGGTTGGGGGACCTGACTTTGGCTTCAGAAAGGAAGAGAGGAGTCCCTGAGGATGAGGCTTCAGACAGAATTCAGAAAATAACAGTAAGGAGGACCTGAGATCTAGGTTTTAATTTGGAATTGAAATTTGATTATAATAATATGAAGCTGCTAAAAACAAAATAAGACAAATTAAAAATAAAAATGAGCAAGTAACAGAAGAAGAACCCAATCACTGATGGCTACTTTGGAGTAAAAGAAGATCTGGATTCATATTCAGAGGAAGATGGTGAGGTGAAAAAAAATTCACTTCTACCCTAAAGAGCGTTGTCAAGTGGTTACAAGCCCAGAAAGAAATCTTGGAAGAACTTAAAAAGGAATTTAAAAAAATCAAATAAGAGAGAATAAGTAAAAATAAGAAAAAATAAAAACAATTAAAGAAAAATTTTGAAAAAAAATTAACCAGCTAGAAAAAGAGATACAAAATCTCTAGGGAAGAAAATAACTCCTTGAAAACTAGACTTGAGCAAGCAATTAAATATGAAGAACAAGCCATAACTGAGAGTTGGCTGAGCAGGAAGCACATGGGTACAAGGAGTCTCTTGTCCAATAGGAGCAGAAGGTGATTCCTAGACCTGGCCACCAGGTACAGAAATGTGATGGCAGCACAATGTCAGGGGACCTGCCATCCTGGAGAATTCAAATGAGGAAGAAACTGTTGATCAAAGTGATGTTTCAGAGTCCCATTCCATAATAGTTAACCTGTTACATATAGACTATGGAGAAGGGAAGAATTTATAACCAAACAAGAGACAGATAATATTATGAAATGTAAAATTAATAATTTTAATCAAATTAAATTAAAAAGGGGTTGCACAAACACAAAAAAAAATCAAGCAAACAAAAAACAATGCCACCAAGATTAGAAGGAAAGCAGAAAGCTGGGAAACAATTTTTGCAGCCAGTGTTTCTACTAAAATCTCATTTCTCAAATATGTAGAAAACCGAGTCAAATTCATAAGAATACAAGTCATTCCCCAATTGAGAAATGGTCAAAGGATATGAACAGGCAGTTTTCAGATGAAGAAATTAAAGCTATCTATAGTCATGAAAAAAATGCTCTAAGTCATTATTCATTCACCAATTAAAATGACTCTGAGGTACCATCTCATACCTGTCAGATTGGCTAATACGAAGGAAAAGGAAAATGATAAATATTGGAGAAGATGTAGGAAAACTGGAACATTAATACATTGTTGGTAGAGTTGTGAAGTGATCTAATCATTCTGGAGAGCACCTTGGAACAATACCCAAAAGCCTACAAAACTGTGTGTTTCCTTTGATCCAGTAATGCCACTACTTACTTGGCCTAAATCCCCAAGAGATCATAAAAAAGGGAAAAGGATCCACATGTACAAAAATATTTATAGCAGCTCTTTATGTGGTGGCAAAGAATCAGAAATTAAGGGGATGCCCATCAATTGGGAAATGGCCTAACAAGTTGTGGTATATGAATGTAATGAGATAATATTGTGCTATAAGAAATTATTAGCAGGCAGATTTCAAAAAAAAAAATCTAAAAAGACTCACATGAAATGATGCTGAGTGAAATGAACAGAGCCAGGAGAACATTGTACAACATCATGTGATAATCAACTATGGTAGACTTAGCTCTTCTCAGCAACAAAATTATTCAAGACAATTCCAAAAGAATCATGATGGCAAATGCTATCCACATCCACAGAAAGAACTATGGAGTCTGAATGAAAATGGGAGCATACTGTTTTCACTTTTTTTGTTATTTTTTCTTCCTCATGATTATTCCCTTTTGTTCATATTTTTCTTTTATAATACAACTGAAATGGAAATATGTTTAACCTGATTGCACACATATAACCTATAACACATTACTTGCTATCTTAGGGAGAGAGTAGAGAAGGAGAAAATTTTGGAACTCAAAATTTTATAAAAATAAATAGTGAAAACTATCTTTACATGTAATTAGGAAAAATAAAATACTGTTAAGTGTAAAAATATAAATTGCCTACATTAACAGAAAAGGAAATAGAATATCTAAATATACCTATTTTAGAAAAAGAAATTGAACAGGCCTTAAATGAGCTTCCTAAGGACAAGATAGACTTCCAAATGAACTGCACCAGACTTTTGAAGATCAACTAATTCCAATACTAAATAAATTATTTGGAATTATAGGAAAAGAAGGAATTCTACCAAATTCCTTTTATAAAGCAAACATAGTGCTGGTACTTAAACCAAAAAGAGCAAAAACATAAAAAGAAAATTATATTTCACTAATGAATATGGTTGTAAAATCCTAAATAAAATACTACCTAGGATGCTACAACAATAGATCACAAAGAAACAAAGTCACAAAAGTCACAAAGTCACAAAAAACATAGTGACCATGGAGTTTATACCAAGACCGCAGGGAGAGTTTAACATAAGGAAAACTATGAACACAATTGATTATACTAATAACAAAAGTAAGAAAATTCATATAATTATATCAATAGATACAAAAAAAGCTTTTGACAAAATATAATACTTATTCCTATTAAAAACACTTGAAAGCATAGGTATAAATGGATTGATACTTAAAATTATGAGAAGCATCTACCTCAAAAAAGGAAATTAGGAGAAAATATTATAGATAATTTCTCAGATAAAGGTATCATATCTCAAATATATAAAGAACTTCATTAAACTAATAAACATACTTGTAATTCCCCCATTGATCAGTGGTTAAAGGACATGAAAGGCAGTTTTTTTGATGAAGAAATTAAATCTATATATAGTAATATGAAAAATGCTCTTAAACATTATTGATTAGATAAATACAAATTAAAACAAATTTGAGATATCATCTCAAATCCTTTAGATTGGCCAAAATGATAGAAGTGGAAAATGACAAATGTTGAAGGGCATATGGAAAAATTGATTCACTAATTCACTCTTGGTAGAATTGTGAACTGATCCAACCACCTTGGAGACAATCTGGAATTGTACCCAAAGAGCTATAAAACCGTGTATACCCTTTGACCCAGCAATACCACTATTAGATCTGTTCCCAAAGTCATTGGGGAAAAAGGAACAAAACCTACATGCTCTCTTTATGGTGGCTAAGAACTAGAAATTGAGAGGATGCCTACCTGGGGAATGGTTAAACAAGTGGTGCTGTATGATTGTGATGGAATACTGCTGTGATGATGAATGGCTTATTTTAGGGGGGAAAAAGACTTACAAAACTCGTATGAAATAGTAAAGAGTAAAATGAGCAAAACCAAGAGATTGCGGTACACAATACCACAATATTGTGGTATAGCAATATCATTTTAAGAACAACTTTCAAGGACTAAGTTATTTTGTGTATAATAATTCCAGTCAACTACAAGGGACCACTTAAGAAAGATGTTATCCACATTTAGAGGAAAAAACTGATAAGTCGAAGTATATTTTGCATGACTTTACATATATTTATACATACATGTCCATAGGCATACATGTGTATATATACATATGTATGTCTATATATGTACACACCATATATATATACCTACACACACGTACATATTTGTGTCTAATGGTAGCCTTCCCTAGAATGGGGAAGAAAGAAGCAGTGAATAACAGAGAACAAAATAAAACTCAGAAAGCAAGGTAGTTTGAAAATGATGTACTTACTATATAGTGGTTTATTTAAAAGTAAACTCTAAGAAATGGAAATTCATGGTTTTATATTGAAACTTCTATTTCTATTGTTCTATCTACATGGAAATGTTCTCTTTTTGTCTTTTTGTATTTAAGTTCAAAATGGGTATTTTATTTTAAAAGAAAAAATCTATTTAAAACTATCAGCAAGGATAAGAAGCCTTCTCAGTAAGATCAGGAGTGAAACAAGGGTGCCTATCATCACCTGTATTATTCAGTTTTCTATTAGAAATGCTAGCAATAGCAATAAGGGAAGGAAAAAATTGATGGGATAAGAATAGGCGATGAGGTAATAAATCTATCTCTTTTTGCAGATGATATGGTGATATTCTTGGAAAACCTTGACAATTCAACTAAAAAGCTAGTTGAAAGGATAGTTTGACAAAGTAATAGGACATAAAGTAAACTCCGATAAATCATCAGCATTTCTACATATCACCAGCAAACCTGCAAGAAGAGATAGAAATGAAGGGTAAAAGTGTAAATGAAAAGTTAAAGAGATATCCCATTTAAAATAACAGTAGACAGCATAAAACACCTGGGAATATACCTGCCAAGACTGACCTAGGAACTCCATGAGCATAATTATAAAATACGTTTTATACGAATGAAGTCAGATTTAAATAATTGGAGAAATATTAACTGTTCATGGGTGGGTTGAGCCAATATAATAAAAATGACAATTCCTCATAAACTAAATTATTTTTCCTCTTTATTCCTTCACTATTTGTAGCTACTTCACCATTTTTCACATAAAGTCTTGGATCAATTTCCGCAATTCACCCATACCTTAGGAATGACTGATGGTGATATACATAGGGATTATTGTATCTTACTATTCAGACATTCTGGGGAATTGAAGTTGGGATATTTCAAGCAATTCACAGAATCAGAAAAGTTTTGATTTTAAGAAACCTTAGCTGCCAATTCATCAAAGACAAAACTAAAAAAGGGAAAGTGAGAAAATACACCCAACAAGAGGCAGATAGATGGTACAGGAATTGAGTTTTGGACTTGGAGTCAGTAGAACTTGAGTTCAAATCTGGGCCAGATACTTTCTGTGGGGTTTTGTGAGAATAAAAATGAGATCATATTTATATAAAAAAAAACTTTGCAAACAAAGCTCTATAGAAATACTATCTATCTCCTTATCTAAGTAGTAGTTCAAACCTTATCTGAAGACCTCCAATGAAGTCAAGCCCATTACTTTTCATGTTGGTAAGGTTTTTCCTTATATCAAGACAAAATTTAACTTTTCTTCAATTTCCATCTATTGGTCCTAATGTCACCCTCTGGGACAAAACAGAGCAGGAGTAATTTTGTAAGTCTATCAGTTAAGTAACCTTGTCTAAAAATAAAATAAAATAATTTTGGAATAAACTTTTGATAAAAACCCTGCTGGAGAAACATCGTAGAATATTAGATAGAGAAATGGATTTGAAAATAGAAAAACCTGGCTTTAAATTTTACTTCAGACATTTGTTAGCTGTGTAACAATGGGGAAGGTCATTTAAACTCCATCAGTTTTCTCATCTGTAAAATGTGGCTAATAATAGAATCTACCTCCTACAGGGTTATTTTGTATTTTGAGGATCCAATGTGACACATGTATATACATGTACACATATACATATATACATATATGTGTACTTATATGCATACAAACATTTAAGTATGTGTATGCATACACACATTATATACGTGTGTCTATGTATGATATAAATATACATAGATATATATCATCCTTGGCAAGTATTAAAACATTATACAAAAATAAGCTGCCAATATTTTCCACAGGATCTTAGATTGAGAGCAGGAAGAGATTTCAGAGGTCATCCATCTAATGTAGTCCCCGCATTTCACATATGAGGAAACTGAAGGAAGACATTAAATGATTTACTGAAGCTTACACAGGCAATAAGTGACTGAGCAGAGAGCTGAAGCCAAGTTCTAGGGCTTTAATTCCAGGGGTCTTCCCTCTGCTTGACCATTCTGCTGCTAGTTTTGGGGACTGAGTCTCTTTTCTAGATATTTATGAATCATCACTTTAATAACCACTTGGTTCCCGAGAGAAAACTGTGGATGGCAGTAACTGAAAAGGCCTAAAGCACAGATCATTTCTATCTTTGTTTTTGTCCACTGAACCACCACATATGGAACGGTGACCCAATGTGCTAACAGTTATGGTAATGTTGGCAAACCACTAGAGTGCCAGACGGGCCCTTCTCTCTTGCTCTTTTATTTTCAAATGCAATCATGTGTGCTTTTGTTCTTCTAGATATTCTATTTAACATTGGGCATCATGATGTAGCCACTTGTTTCTGCTACCTATGGCACAAGGAGTATCTATCTATTCCTCTTCATTCTAGGTGCCAAGGAATTTATGGTGCTAGCAGAATTTGTCAGGACTTAGATACAAAACTGAGTTTAGCCTAAGTTAATGAGAATCTTTATAGAACACTGTGCCCTATATTTTCACTTAATAAAAGAAGTGTAAGTAAATGAGATTATTAAATTACTGAACAGGATCTGGTAATACTTGTTTCAATGTATTTTTGCTCATATTCACCAAGCAATAAATGTTTTTAGGTGCCTACTATGTGCCAGACACTGTACTAAGCACTGGGAATACGAAGAAAGGCAAAACATGATCCTTGCTCTCAAGTTACACTCTAATGAGGGGGACTACATTTTAATGAGTGTGTATAAAAAAAAAATAAGGTGTATACAGGATAAATTGCAAATGATCAATAGATAGAAGACACTAGAATTAAGAGAGATGAGGGAAAACTTTTCAAATAAGATGGACTTTATCCAGGACATGAAGGAAGCCAGGGGAACCAGAAGGCAGAGATAAAGAGAGAGAATATTCCAGGCATGGAGAATAGCCCTTAAAATTGCTAATGCTGAGGACAGAGGATCTTATACAAGGAAGAGCACTGGATTGCAAAGGATGTGGGGAAAATAAAGTAAAAGAAGACAGGCAAGGTCGGAGGGGACTTTGAATGTAAACAGGATTTGATATTTGATCTCATAGGTGATAAGAAGCCACTAAAGTTTATTGAATAGGTGGATGACATGGTCCAATCTACACTTTAGGAAGATTAATTTGACGGATGATTGGAGGATAGACTGGAAAGGGGTGAGGAATAATTCCAATCAATGAACTAGTACCAGTGAAGAGCTTTGGAGTCTGTAATACTTTCTGTCCCTGTTTCAATGTTTTTTTTCCAACTTCTATTTAATCTAATCTCTTCTTTGTTTTATATTCCTTAACCTAGCAGTTAAAGGCAGTCTTGAAGCTAGCTTTCTATTAGTTCTAAAGACACTGAAACAAAATCAGATACTCGTAAGTCATTGAATAGTTAACAAGAGAAGGTTTACTTAACCATGACATAGTAAGGATATCAAATGAAGACAGAGTGACCCTTAGATGCCAGACACAGGGCCCTACCTCATATCCATATAGAGACCTATTCGGCAGAGTGTAATGATCCCTGTGGTCTTCAAACATTCACCAGGTTGGAGAAACTACCAGTTCTGGGTAGGACTTTTTATGCCTCTTTTGGATGACCAGGAAGCCCTAATCAAAAGAGAAAGAGGACAGTTGGGTCCAAGAGACAAATGTGTCACCTTTTAAGGACCTAATCACTATTGGAAGGCAGAGGAGGGAAAGAAATCTGGTGGATATTGATCCTATGACATCTGCCAGGTAGAAATAGAAATGAGAGACAGAGAGAAAAAGAAAGGAAAAAAAATAAAAGTGATAAGAGGGAAGGAAAGAAGGAAGGAAGGAAGGAAGAAAGGAAGGAAGGAAGGAAGGAAGGAAGGAAGGAAGGAAGGAAGGAAGGAAGGAAGGAAGGAAGGAAGGAAGGGAAGGAAAAGAAATGCAGAATTAGGGAAAGAGGACTGATCTCAGAAACAAATAGACCTGGTTCAAGTTGTGTCTCTGGCACATACTGGCTATGGGACCCTGGGCAAATAACTTTAACTGGCAGTGTCCTAGTTAGGTAGATTAGAAACCAATAGAATAATGCAATACAAGTAGTAGTCTTTAATGTCTTGATGTGAACTTAGAAGAAGCTCTCAAATGGTGTATACCAGGGATCTATTTGTTTAATGCTTTTACCAATGGTATATATAGCAGCATAGATCAATCAGTCAATAAATATTTGACAAACACTATGTGCTTGACACTGTCCTTTAAATCCATATATATAGAAAGAATATGCAGGATGTTCCAAAAGTCCTAGTGCAGTTTTAATCTACTGAAGTCATTAAGATGTATTAAAATACACACATATACAACTGGGTCCTAATTAGTGTAAATAATGAATAAATCACCACCACTATCCCTGAAATAGTCACATTATTTGAATTTGCACTATATCTTTCCATTGGCCTATAAATATACCACATTTTACATAATTTTAACTTGAAATAGTGTGAATTTGAATACATGCAACCACTTCAGGGGATTGATTATTCACATTAGTTAATATCTAGATGTATTATATAAGTATATGCATATAGATAGATAGATAAATAAGTATACACACATATGTACATATGTTATATGTGTGTATATATGTATATACATGCATATTCTCTTAAAATCCAAATGAAAAGTGAAGCATTGTCAATCAGATATACTGAAGGAAAAGAATAAAATCTAATCTTTTTGCCAAGAAAAAGATGAACAAATTTGAATATTTGCTTCTCCTTTAAAGGTATTTTATTTTCTCCACCCAGTAAGAATAGTCAAATGTGGATGTTCAGAACATAAATGGTTCTGTTTTTCAGTCCTCTCCTGTAAATCCTCATGAAGCTTTCTCTTCTTTGCCAAAATCTGTCTCCCTCAAGGGAGCAGGTGACAATTTTCTGACCTAATTTCCTTCTTCAGAATGGCCCTTCCACTGTAATGCCACAGAGGACAAATCAGAAGTCTAGAGAAAATGACCACCAGCATTTCCTTCAGCAAGGGAGAATACAGTGGCTCCATCACCGCCTGCCCAGCTTGAATGGAAGACATCATGGTGTAATGGAATGTCCTGAGTGGAAGACCACTATTTGAACGATCTAAGGCTAGTCTTTCAAACTCTAGGCCTCAGATTCCTAAGCTTTACAAGAAAGAAGTTGAATTAAATGATCTCCGAGGTCTTTCAGTTTTAGTGTACTATGATCCTGATACAGTCCTTAGGCCAACATATATAAACATAAGGCTCACAATTTGTCCTTTTAGATGATAGAATGAGAACGGTGCTTTTATATGATCAGGTCCTATACAACATAAATGAGCTTCTTTCCATTATACTAAAACACAAAACAGGGAGTGGAGCAACTTCAGAAGTCTTTAACATATTCAAAACACAATTCCGTGAAGCTGTGAACTGTAGGTGGGCAATGAGGCTTATGGTGGCACAATGGATAGAGTACTGGACCTAAACTTTGGAAAATCTAAGTTTAAATGCAGACTCAGACCTTTACTAAGTAGGTGACCCCGTCACTGTTTATCTTGATTTCCTCAGTTGTAAAATGGGGATAATAGCACCTGCCTTTCAGGATTGTTGCAAGGATCAAATGGAATAATATTTGCAAAAAAGTATTTAGCACAATGCCTGGCACATAGTAGGTATTATATAAATACTTGTCAACTTCTCCACCACCCTCTATTTTAAAATATGGTCAATGTGTTAATTGGAGGAGAAAGGGAAGGGAAATGGAAAGAAGAGGAGAGAAAGAGATGGAGGGAGAAGGGAGGAGAGGAGAAAAAGAGAAATGGAGGAAGAAGAAATAAGAAAAAAGAGAAGGAAAGAGAGAACAGAGAGGGAAGAAGCAGGGAAGTAGTATCAATAAAGGTTTTAAAACCAAAAAAAAAAAATTTTGAATCAAAGACTGAGATTTGGAAAGCAGATCATTTACGTTCAAGTTAAACACTGACCAAGCAAACACCTTAATTTGTTTTTTTACTGAACTGGCCAATAGTTAGAATGAAAGAACCAATCAGTTTACTCAGAATGGCTCAACTGGTTGAGATAGCTTTCACCAATGAAACAATCAATAATGAGTATTTATTAAGCATCTATTTCATACCAGGAAACAAGGGACCCTAAGAGGAGAAGATGAGGAAGTAGTTCATGCCAGACACTGAGCAAGGTACTGGGAATGCAAAGACAAAATGAGTCAAATGCCATCTTCAATGACTTTATATTCTATTACGGAATAGGACAATGGACAAAATTAAAAATTATATGCCAAGGATAGGAACTGGACCTGTGATTTTATCATTATAGGGAACTTTTGAGTAAGGAAACTCCTTCTCCCAATGCAGGTTGGCAACTTCTCTGCAACTTCGATTCTTAGAGCATTTCCTAGGTCAAGGAGAAAAAAGGGAATTTGACCGGAGTCACACAGCCATTATGCACCCAAGTGTGGAACTTGAACCCAAGATGTCTTGACTTGGAGGCAACTTTATTATCTACTATACCTTGCTGCCTCTCATATACAAATAAAGAAAATCTAAAGGAAATTTAGATAAGAAGAATCAGAAATTGTGGTATGAGCAGTGTTTTGAAGGAAATAGGAGATTCTAAGAGACGAAGGCAAGGAAGCAGCGTATGCAGACCCAGAATACAGGCAATGCAAAGACATAGAAAATAGAGTGCTCTGCGTGAGGAAGAGCTCAGGGAGCTCACTTAAGGAGGTGGACTTAAATGGCCTTATAATAAAGAGATATGAGCTATGAGTCTATACAGGAAGATAGAGTGCCTGAAGTGAGGTGGAAGGAATCCTTCTCTCTTTCCAAATCCAGAAAAGCAGTTAAAGAGAAAATTTGAGGGAAATCTGACTTATCTTTATTATCATTCCAGTCTTACTGAGAGGGAGTAAGTCTGTCTCGAGTCCCCAATAGAATAACGCAATACAAGTAGTAGTCTTTAATGTCTTGATGTGAACTTAGAAGAAGCTCTCAAATGGTGTATACCAGGGATCTATTTGTTTAATGCTTTTACCAATGGTATATATAGCAGCATAGATCAATCAGTCAATAAATATTTGACAAACACTATGTGCTTGACACTGTCCTTTAAATCCATATATATAGAAAGAATATGCAGGATGTTCCAAAAGTCCTAGTGCAGTTTTAATCTACTGAAGTCATTAAGATGTATTAAAATACACACATATACAACTGGGTCCTAATTAGTGTAAATAATGAATAAATCACCACCACTATCCCTGAAATAGTCACATTATTTTGAATTTGCACTATATCTTTCCATTGGCCTATAAATATACCACATTTTACATAATTTTAACTTGAAATAGTGTGAATTTGAATACATGCAACCACTTCAGGGGATTGATTATTCACATTAGTTAATATCTAGATGTATTATATAAGTATATGCATATAGATAGATAGATAAATAAGTATACACACATATGTACATATGTTATATGTGTGTAATATGTATATACATGCATATTCTCTTAAAATCCAAATGA